>VZRL01000967.1:16197-44900 GCA_013397895.1 Origma solitaria
GGAGAGGAGAGGAGAGGAGAGGGTCCAAATTGTTTTGGGTGCCTGCATGGCCCCAGTTGGGTTATTTATAAGGGCTGAGGTCAGGATAAAACATCCTCATTTCTGCTGTGTGTGCAAACAGCTCCAGGGCTCCAGGGCTCTGAGATCAACCTCCAAATACAGCCTGGTCCCTGGGGCATGGGGCCACCCCCAGGCCGGGATCACCTCCTCCTGCTCCAGCACAAAGGGGCCCTGGAGACGGTGTGGGATTAGAGCAGCTCCTGGGCAGTGGGGCAGGATTTGTGGCTCCAGCACTGGGATCACAGTCCTGCCCAGAGGCATGGGAATTCCATCCTGAGATGCTTTTCTCCATGGTTCCCTTCCTGGAGAAGGGCGTGGGAGATCCACATCACTTTGATCCAGCTGGGCCTTGGCCATTTGTCCATCTCCTCCCTGTGTGTTTGGTGCCCTCCTCCAGGCACGGAGCCTTCAGGGGGCTGACCCAGCTTCCCCCAGCACCAACACGGCTCCAGGCAGATCCCTTGGTGAATTCCAAGCACTCTGGGCAGCGAGACTCCCAGTTCCCACCCTCGCAGCCCTTTGCTGTGCCCAGGAAAAGGCAGGTGTGGGTGAGATGAAGCAGAACCAAAGCATTGCATTAGTGCTGCTGGCATTTATCAAGGGCTTGCACAGCCCGGCCAGCAAACATCACCAGGGATCTGTGGGAAAAATGGGATCCACATGGCAATTCACACTCCAACTGCTGCCTTATCTCCTGCAAGGGTTATCTCATGCAAGCTGGAGCTGGAGCTATTTTCCTTTCAACCGAGTAAAAATGTGTCAGTTTTATATTTATATATTAGGCCACAATCTCATGGGAAATTAATTTGCCCAACAGCAGAAATTCTGTCATCGCAGGCATCAGTCAGTCTGGGAATGGGGATCTCCAGGCCAGGCCCTGAAATCAGGGAAATGGCTTAAAATAATAACCATGGGAGGATGTGAGAGACTGAGCAAATTACAACAGCTCCTTCCTGACTGCAAATGTATTTTGGGGCATTTCGTGGCTGAGACATAAATGCAGAGCCAGGGGCTTGGTGTGAGCCCATCTCGGCGGGCTCCCCATGGGGGAAGGGTCTCAGCCCTCACAAGCCCCGGGATGGGCGGGGATGGTCCCCACTGTGCCCCTGTCCCTGTCCCTGGACGGGCTGGGGGCTGAATCCCCTCAGGCACTGGGCAGGGGCTGTGGGTCCTGGGCATCACCACGTCCCCACCACCCATGCCATGGCAGCTCTGGGTGCCTGCAGTGCCCCAGGAGCCTCATCCCACCCTTCCCTGGGGCTCCCACCACAGCCCAGCTGGCTCTGGGAGCCACAGGGACCATCTGGTCCCACTGGGACCAGCTGGTGGAGGGGTCAGAGATCCCTTCCCTTGGGGGCAGCTTGCCTGTGGCACTCTCACTGCCTTTCTTCACTTCCCAGCTTTGCAAATAAATTGCACTTCTTCCTTCAAATCCACAGGCTTCCTTTAAGCCTCAAAATGCTCCTGGGAGCTCTCCTCCTCCCCTCCCTGCTCTGGCCATGAAGAGCACACGGGCTGGGCTCAGCCTCTATTATCTTTCCAGTTAATAACACACCCCAACCCTCCAGGTCCCATGAATAAATCCTGTTTTCTCATGGAGACACTCCCACCATTGAAGGCACCCAGGCTGGGCTGGCAGAATCCTGATTTACAGCCAAAAACACCAAGGCCACGCCAGCCTCTTCTTCTTCTTTTGTTTTATTTTGGGAAGAGACAAACCCATTCCGGGCACAGAGGGGTTTGATGCACGGGGAGCTGGGATGGGCTGATGCTCCTGCAGATCCCGGGGCTCTGTGGGACCCCTGAGCTGCAGTTTCACACGGTAAATGGAGCCTGGCAGGAGCACAAGGCCCGAGCAAAGTTGGGAAGCTCAATCCCGAGTGGCTCCAAGGCTGACGTCAGGGCAGCCCTGGATCTGGCTCCTCACCACATACCTAATTTTCCCATATAAGGCCAAGGAGAGCAATAACTCTCCTGGCAAGCAGATCAATAAAAACAGATGGTGGGCTCACAATTAGAGATTAAGCACATACCAATCCAGAACAAACAGGCCATAAATCATACGTGAAGGAGGGTATTTATAGTTTAGATCACATTCCTTAATTAATTCAAAATGGCCCAGGAAAGAAAATAATACAAAACTGCTCTTTTTCTGCTTTGTTCCTGCCTTGCTTTCTGCATTCCTCAGGGGGTGCAGGGGCAGCCACAGGACAGAGCAGGGGATGCTCGTGGGAGGAAGGCAAGGGCTGGAGTTTGGGAACAGGAGAAGAAGAGGGGTGAGCAGCCAGGGGCTGAGGGGGTGCAGGAGAGGGATGGGGCACAGCTGAGCCTGGATTTGTCTGCACAGTGCTGGGGTGTTGGTTTGCACCCCCCAATAGCACATCACCAGTGTCCCCAGGATGGGTGGGACGGGACAAGGGAACCCTGAGATGAAGGTGAGGAGTTCCCACATGTGACAATCAGCACAAGTCTTGCCAACATAGAGCCATGGTGAAATGTTCTTCATGCAGAAATGACTGCTCTAAATTGACTTTCTGTCTAGAATGATGAGGAGCTTCTCGCTCTTGGGGCACTGCCAGGCTGGAGGCAAATACAATATGGCAGAGAGAGAACAGCCACCATAACAGAGTAATTCCAAAGCACCTCTGTGCCTCCAGCCCAGACCTCCAGGATAGTTAGGAATTATTAATTTTAATGGGAACAGGGTACCTGAGGCCTCTGGGCAGTCCAGACTCCAGGAAGCCTCATCAGCTCTGAACTCCTGACCCGGGGTGGAAAATGGAGAGATTCCTTCTTTGTGAACACACAGGACTTCTCCACCCGACTGTGGGGAGAGCTGTGCTGAGCAGAGGACGGGATGGGGATGGAGATGGAGGGGGTCCTGCTGCCCAGAGAGGGAAGTGTCCCCTCCCTGCCTCCTCCTCCTCTCCCCCAGAGCACCTCCCAGAGGGTTTGCTGCCCCTGCAGCACTCTCCACACCTTTGTTGGCACGGCTGGGCTTCTGCCAGGCTCATGCTTGGGCTTCCATGGAGGATTGGGAAACCGAGAGCTGTATCAGCTGTGTCTGGTCTGTTGTGGACCACAGGTGATGGAAATCTCCATTATTTGCAGGGAGTGACCCCATCAGCACTGCCCAACCTGGGAACATCACAAGGGGTCAATCCCAGAGGATAAAAGGGCCCTCTCCAGCAGGGCAGGTTGCGCAGAGAGGATCCAAACCCTATTTGGAATCACAGAATCATTAAGGTGGGAGAGGACCCCAAAGATCATCAAGTCCAACCTTTTATTAACCCCACCGTGCCACTAAATCATGGCACAAAGTGCCACGTCCACTCATTTATTGGACACTTCCAGGGATGTGACTCCACCTCTTCTGTGGGGAGCCTGTTCCAGTGCTTGACCACTCTTTCAGCAAAGAAATTTTTCCTTATATCCATCCTGAATATCCGCTGGTGTAACCATTTCCCCTTGTCCTGTCACTGGTTTCCTGGGAGAAGAGTGTGACCCTCACCTTGCCACAAGCTCCTCTCAGGGAGCTGAAAGAGTCCCTCACCGGCCAGGGCTGGCTGGAAATCTCATTTTTCCCTTCCTCCCCTCTGTGCCAGGGCTGCAGGAGGGGCAGTGCCCATCCCCTGAGTGCCTGATTGCTTTGCAGGTGGCACCGGCACAACTTTCTTTGTTTCCTTGACACAGCTCTGCCTGCTGTGGGTCTGTGGGGTCTGTGGGGTCTGTGGGTCTGTGGGGTTTGTGGGGTCTGTGGGGTTTATGGGGTTTATGGGGTCTGTGGGTTTGTGGGGTCTGTGGGGTCTTTGGGGTCTTTGGGATCTGTGTGCAGGCTCCGAAGCACGAGAGGCAGTCCCAGCTGTGCGTCCCCTCTCAGGACAGGATCGATGCCCGGGCATTCCTGCCAGCATTCCGTGCCGGCATTCCGTGCCGGGCAGGGCTGATGGGCAGCGGGAGCAGCTCGGGCGCTGCCCTTATCTCATGCAGCGATTTGCTGCCGAGCAAACCAAGGCTTGTGCAATCAATCAGGGCTGCGGTCATGGGGCTGTGCCCCCTGCTCTCCTGCGTTCCAGGCGGCCCCGCCACAGCGCGGGGACACTCCAGCCATGGCAGAGCCGCAGGAGCGGTGGGGCACTGCGGGCTGTGCCCGTGCCACCGCCCCGGGGACACCTGCCATGCTGTGTGCCGGGGCTGCGCAGCGAGCACTGCCCGGGGAGCAGCCACAGCATCCCGGAGCGGCCGAGGGGAAAGGAGCAGGATCTCTCCCAGGAGTGAATAATTCTCCAGCCAGGCTGGAACCCCTGCACCCCCGTGTGTGCGGAGAGCATCTTGCGGGGCTTTTTTCCAGCAGAGAAAAAGCCCATAATTTCCCAGATGCAGACACTGTCGGCTGCTTTTGGGCCAGTCAGCCCCGGAGTGTCCCCAGCTCCCCCATCACTCCCCACGACTGCACTCATCCCTCTCACACACTCCTCCAGCAAAAAAAAAAGCATAGAAAATGCAGCAAAAGATGCCTCCGTGTTTTTGTTGGATTGAAGTGGAAGTAAATTTCCCCTTAAGAAAACTCTTTGGGAAAAATGGAAGCTTTTTGGAAACAAACTTCTCTTTTTGAGGGTCTTACCAACCATTTTACGTTTTTGCCCCAACACCTTTTCCTGCCCTTAACCATATTTTCCTTATTTCCATTCTTCTATTCAGAGAAAAGCACATTGAAATCTTTCCTGCAAAGCTTTCACAAATGTTTAAGCTGCAGAGGAGATTCAAAGATAGAAAGTCCCTGTGGCCTTGGAGCCAAAGCTGTCCCTGGCCGTGCTGGGTGCTGTGCTGGGTGCTGTGCTGGGCGCTGGGCTCTGTCCCGGGAGCCTCTGCCGAGGAAATAAAGCTGAACGTGGGGTATTCGGAACAGGAAAGTGGGGCCACAGAGGGGGTCAGTGGTTTTGCAGGGTGTCACACTCGGCTGGGCCCCTGCTGCTCGCTGGGTGACAGCAGGAGGGACGGAGGGGTGACACCTTTGGGGTCCCGCTGCCACCCCAACCCATGCTCCCGCGGGGACGGCACGAGTGAGGCACTGTGCCATCCCTGCGGGCAGAGTTTGGCAATCCGCGGCGCTGGGGATGCAGACAAGGTGTGAAGCTTTGCAGTTCTGTCTCGGCCACACCCCGGGACTGATGCAGGCCCTGGCGATGCCTCAGCTCTGGATCTGTTCCCTCTTTCCAGTCCCCTCCAGAGTCCCCTGCGATGGCTTTCAGCGCTGAGGGAAACGCCACCCATCCCATCTTCATCAGCCACGGTCTTCCTCCAGCTTCGGAGCACCTGCTGTCCACTCCAATGAATTTCCCTGGGGAATTGTGGAGTTCTGCCGTGCTGTGCTCTGGCTGTGGGGGCACAGGAACCACCCAACCCAGCCCATGTCCCCCTGTGCAGCCCAGCGCAGGGCATTCCCAGGCTGTGCCAGCTCCAGGGACACCCTGCAGCACACACGGGGATTAAACCTGAGCCCTCCAAATGAACCATGAGCTGCTGGAGGAGGCAGCCAGGGCCGGGAGCTGCTGTGGGGCTGGACATGCTCCCTGTGCTCAGCTCCAGCAGGTGGATGGGAACACCAAACATGTCCCAGTCCCCAGGAACTGTGAGTCCTCCATGCTCAGCACTTGCAGGGGGTGGCTGGCCCCTTGCCCCTATCTGGCTGCTTTCATCTGCTGTGAAATCACTGCAGGAATTCTCCTCTAGCACTTACTCATCCTCCTCCTCCCTCCCAGAAAAAAAAAAAAAAGCTGTTTTGTCAGTAAATGTGATAAAAATCTCCCCTTCATGTAGATTCAAGGTGAAGTTAATCAAAATATTTACACAATCCTCATGATACTGCACTCACCAGGGTTTCTGTGGTCTCCTGATTGCAGCAGGTGCCCCTCGAGCATCGCCCCAGCCCAGAGGAGCAAATCCCGAGCTGGTCTCTCCAGCCTGGGACACCTCACATTGTCCCTGTGGTGCTTCCCCATGCCCACGGTGACCCTCCCTGCACTGCTGCCCGTGAGGGGCCGTGTCTGTCAGCAGCTGGAAGCCTTGTGCATCCCTGGAAGCTTTGTACATCCATGGAATCGGACCTGGGAGGGAGAGCTCTCACTCCTCGGGCTGGGCTGGTGCAATTAAAGCCAAGAGGTAAAAACCTGCAGCCCTGCAGAGCCCTGGACAGGACAGAGCCTGATGGCCCTGGCAAGGTCTGTCCAGCGTGGGCAGCACGGGGCTCAGGGGCCCATGGCTCAAGGATCTGCTCCTGCACATCCCCGAGCTGGAGGATCCCTGCCCACCTTGTCCAGCAGGTACCCAGCAGTGGCACCTGGCTGGGGGTGTGGCATTGGGCAGTGTCCCCTGGGCAGTGCCCAGGTGCAGATGGGCGCGATGGCAAAGCCACATCCCACCCAGGGGAGGGCAGGGAGCGCTCCCTGTGCTGCTCAGGAGCAGTGAACCACAGCCACACCGAGCCTGGGCTGCCAGGGAGTGCCCAAAGGAGCTGCCTGTGCCCTCGGGGCCACCAGTCCTCCTGGGATCCTGCAGCTCCATCCATCCCTCCCTCCTCATCCCCCCACAGCCTGCAGCTTCCTGTGCCTCCCAGCCCAGCCCAGCCCCCTGCACCCACCGCTGGCCACCCCACCTTGTCCTGCCCAAACGTCCAGCAACTCCCTCGGGTTATCTCCATTCCTTCCTGGGTGAAATGCCTAACCTGGTGCTCCCATCCCCCCAGATCTGCAGAAGGCTTTGGTGATTTTCTGAGTCCCCCACCCAGAGAAGTGAGCAAGGGGTGTCTCCTGCAGCCCCCTCCAGATGGACATCACTGTCTGCAGGTGGGCATGAGCAGAGATTTCCCATGAAGCTGTGGCAGATCCTGCCTGAGACTGGAGCAGGACCCTGCGCTGCCTTTGCTGACAGCTCACACACCTCACCCTGCCCACGGCATCAGCTCTGGCACCTTCAGCAGCTGGGAGCTGCCTGCACTGGCACCAGGGCTGATCTCACCGCAGGGCTCCTCAGGGTGCACTCACTTACAGAGCTGGGGCAATGAAGATTAAACTCTGTATTTCCACTTTTCCCTACTTAACTACATCAGCACTGACGTGTGGCTCAGCCCTGCTTGGCCAGGGGAGCCACACCACCCTCAGTGCTCTGCATCCTCAGTAGCCCTGATGGATCTTGGAAAGCTGTTTTAGAAAGCTGAGAATCAGGATCTAGAACAAGGTCATCTTTTTGTTTTGTTTTGTTGTTGTTTGGTTTTTTTTTTTTCCCAGGCACTATAAAGAAACCTGTGCTACTTTGCTCCTGGAGATAAGCTTTTCCTGCACTATTGTTCCAGGCTATTTTCCTTGATGTACTCTATTTTTGGCACAAGCAACAAGCCCCTAACGTCCTTCCCTATCTCCGTGTTCGCTGGAGTTCAGTTTAAAATATTTCTGGCCTTTATCTTAGATTTTCCAGTGCTGAAGCAAGACCATAGATCCTCTAGACCATATTTTTGTCTTATGAATCACCAAGCTTTAGACAAGCCCCTACTGGGTACAAAGAGCCCCTGCTAAAGAGGCAGCAGGGCTGGGGCAGTGACCCAGCAGCTCCCTGAGCCTCCCCAGCAGTAGCTCTGGCACAGCTTTCCATCCTGCCAGAGTCTAGACGAGTGTTTCTGATCCAGCAGAGAGGTATTAGCTCAGCCTCTGGACTTTGCTCCCACACACTTTTATCAAATGCTCTGTCAGTGCATTTGGAACCACTAAATCTTCTCCTATTAACAGCCCATTTGCAGATGGAAAAGGTATTTCTGCAGTCTTGAGGGGGCAGTTTGTCAAGCAGGTTTCACTAACATTGGCTCTCTGCGAATAAAGACATGAAATGCTCACGCAGGTTTTCCTTCCCTGGGGACAGTGATGCTCCAGCACCAGGCTGTGCTCTGGGCTCAGCCGTGCCGTGGATTTCGTGTCCTGGGCTCTCACTGACCCCCAGCTCCTGGAGGCACCTGCTGCCCTCTGAGAACAGCAGCAGGGAACTGTCCATGGAGAAATCCCACTGTGAAGTTAGAGGTGACCCCAGCACCACAGGCCTCACACAGGAGATCTTTATGGCCCCTTTATGGTGCCCCCTCCCCTATTCCTTGGCAGCTCTGGTGTTGTCTTGTCTCTGCTGGGGAGGAGACACTCAGTGCCCTTTGGGGCAGGCTGAGCTCACCCCTGAGGGGCTGAGCTGCCACACTGGGGACCCCCAACCCTGCTGGCATCGCAGGGGCTGCTGCCAGACCCTCATCCTTCACCCGTTCTTGCACCAACTTCCACTCAGACACATTATTTCTGTCATGGGTGATTTATTCTGTTGCCTTTGGTTTTGTGACAGAGCCTCAGCCCAGCAGCTCTGGCTGTTGAAGGGTGGCTCAGACTCATGAAACCTTTTCCTTTACTCTTTCTGACATAAAACATTGCCCATGAAAAACAAAATGCCTGACACACCGTCATAAATCATAGAATCACAGACTGCTTTGGCTTGGAAGGGACTTTAAAGCCCACCCAGTGCCACCCCTGCCATGGCAGGGACACCTCCCACTGGCCCAGGCTGCTCCAAGCCCCAGTGTCCAGCCTGGCCTTGGGCACTGCCAGGGATCCGGGGGCAGCCACAGCTGCTCTGGGCACCTGTGCCAGGGCCTGCCCACCCTCACAGGGAGGAATTCCTTCCCAATATCCCATCCAGCCCTGCCCTCTGGCAGTGGGAAGCCATTCCCTGTGTCCTGTCACTCCATCCCTTGTCCCAAGGCTCTCTCCATCTTTCCTGCAGCTCTTTCAGGTCCTGCAGGGTCACACTGAGCTCACCCCAAAGCTTCTCCTCTCTAGCTGAACAATCCCAACTCTCCCAGCCTTCCCTCCCAGCAGAGCTGCTCCATCCCTCTGTTCATCCTGGAGCTCCTCTGGACTCTCCAGCAGCTCCATGGTTTTATTTTTCTGTGCCACCCCCGGTGCTGCTCACCACCCAGCAGGAGTGAGGTCAGACTATCCTCCAGGAGCTGCAAGAGATTGCTCCTGTTTTTCCAAGCCTACCTGCCAGACCCTGCTAATGCACACAGCGTCAAAATATTTGACATGAGTCACCTCACCCAGAATTTTCCCCCTTGAGAGCAGTGGAATTATTCCTCCCCCATGTGCAGAATACTGGGGCTGGGTGTGAGTGCAGAGTTGTGTCAGCTCTGCACACCTCCACCCTTGTGTGGGTGTCCGGGGCCATGTCCCGCCTGCCTCTGCTCCCAGCCCTTCTGTGGGGACAGCCTGGGGCACCCCTGGGCTCTTCTGCTCTCTGCAGGGACCAGGGTGCTCCCCTGGCCAGGGCAAGGGTTCTGCTCACCCATCCACGGGCACACAGTGCTCCCACTGCCAGCTGAGCGCCAGGGGCTGCAGGGGAAGGAGCAGCGACAATAAACACAGGTCCTGCCATGTCCCCTCTGCTGGGAGGATGTGGCTGCTGGAGCCAAGCCTGTCATCTCTGCCCTGGCTTCGAGCTGGGCCACCACCTCTCCTGGGCCATCCCATCAGAACACGGCCCTGGTCACCAGGGGCCACAGCCACCTCCCCAGGAGGGACTTGGAGGGCCCCAGGCAGAGCCTCCTTTGCCTCATTCTGAACATCCCTGGAACAGGAGGCTGTCAGGGGATGGGGAGGGGCAGGATGGAGAGGGAGAGGGAGAGAAGAATATCACGGAAATCATGGATGAGGGTGGCTAGAAAATCACAAACCACAGGAAGATGACAGAGAATGAAGGCAAGGGGTTTGGTGCACAGCTCTGTGGACATCCCTTCCTGAATTCACCCTCCAAGGGTGAGGCAATGCCTGCCTTGGCGCTGCTCCAACACCACAGGACCCCTCCCCAGCCCCAGCCCCTCTGGGGTCACTGAACCCTGGAGCAGCAGCACAGCAGCAGCACAGGGCTGCTGGCTCGGAGCAGCAAAGGCTCTGCCCTTGTGTCCATCTCCAGGGCTGACCTGAGCAGGATGATCCCATCGGGATGCTGGGGAGGTGAGAGGGGGCTGAGAGCGGAGGGACAAAGGCAGCACTGTGCAAACCCCAGAAATAAAAACACTTCCAGGACCCCACTGTCCCCACCCAAGGGCTGCTAATCTCATCCTGGCGCAGCCTTCAGCCCCCAGCTCTGCCCAAAGGCCACCCAGTGCCCAGGAAGGCCCATCACATCACATCCCATAGTGTCTCTGCTCAGGAAGAGTTTCAGCTCCTGGAAGAAACGAGTCGGCTCCTTCTCCACACATTAAACTCAACAAGATCGGACAAAGCAGCTCCAAGTTTGCCCGTGGGGGGATTCAGCAGGAGCTGGGATTCATCCTGTTCCCCCTGTCCCGTGCTGGGTGCTGGCCCCCAACGATGCTCCAAGTGCCCCCAGCTCCGTGGTGGCTTCCCTGCAGCAGGGCAGAGCCAGAGCCCCACACAGGGATTTTATCTCTTCATCCCAAAGCTCTGTGCAAGCATCCATCGCCCTCCAAGGCACAGAAACACCTCTGCTGTTTCAGAGGAGAAGAAATGAACCACAGGATGCTGAAGTGACCTGTCCAAGCTCACACTGGAATGGGTCCAGCCAGACCTGCAATATGGGAATTATGAGGCCTTCACTTTGTAGGTTGGAGATGAAATGTCAGGATTTTCCCCAATTCCCAAAGGCTCTCCCATAACGGAGCAGTTCTAATGAGGCAGGCAGCAGCAATCCAATTGCTGTTCAAGCCAGAGAGTTCTCTGAAATCCCTGCCATTGCTTCCAGATATTTTTCTTGCTGATCCTGTACTTGTTTCAGAGCTCCCAGGGTGCACCTGCAATGAGTGAAGTGCACTAATTACTAACCTGAAACTGGTTGTGTTTAGGATCCCAAATTTATGCTGCAGGGGCCCTTTCAAGTTAACTGTAAGAGCCTCAATTAATCCTTTATTTGTGGAGAGTCAGCCTGGTGGAAACAAACAGAGGGGAGGAGGAGTTGGGACACTTGGGTTTGGTTCTTTGCTCTCACTTCTGTCACTGACCCTTGGCACGACTTGGCAGGAGAAGCCAGGCCTGGTGGAGGAGATTCAAAGGAGATTTAGGAGATCTGCATCCAACTCCTGGCATTCCCTGGGTCAAGTAAGGAGCCTCCTTAAACCCAAACCCTCACAGCAGCTTTTCCAGCATTGGGGTGATCACAGAAACATTTGGCTGGAAAAGACCTCTGAGATCACCAAGTCCAACCTGTGACCCATCACTGTGTTGTAACCCAGGCCATGGCACTGATCCAGTCATTTCCCAAAACCTCCAGGGATAACAGGTCTGTCTCATCAGGGATAGGGCCAATTCTCTGCTTTCCTGGCATTAGGACAAGAACATTTTGGCCATCCAGCACCGAGAGCCTGTGGCTGTCTGAGGAACCCTGGTGCCCTCTGGATGAGCAGCCCATGTCCAGCCATGGGAAGCAGAGCAGTGCTGAGCCACTGAGTCCTTCCAGGGCCACCCCCAGGGGACAGCGTGGGCTGGGACCGGGACATTCCCAGGGGATGCCAGTGGTGAGAAGGTCTTGGCCCTGCCTGGTGGCACCACCACAGATCTGTGTGTGCACAGGAGCTCCCCCAGTGCCAGGCTGGGTCTCTGAGGAGCAGAGCAGCTCATCCCACATGAAAGCTGCTGCAAGCAAAACCAGAAAATACAGTTGTCTCGCCAGCAGCCAGCGAGGCAACAGCCAAACCAGCCGAGCTGGATAGAAACCAGTCCGGCAGCCCCGCTCAGCCCAGTTAGGCTGGGCTGGGAGCAAGGCAACGGGCAGGTTTAGGAAACACTCATCAAGCTCCTTCTTGTGCCTCTGTTTGCACAGCCACGGGCGCTGGCTCTGGGCAGGGACAGTGGGTGACCCCTTGCTCCCAGCCCCGGCTGCAGCTCCTGCAGACATGGCAAGTGCAGGTTGCTCCTGCTCTGCTCCAGGTGGTGGTGGCTGCAGGGGCTCAGGGGTCAGGGCAGGGCGAGTTCGGCTGTAGGGCTGCAGGTAAGGAACAGCAGGAACCCTCTGTGTGCAGGACAGGGCCTGAGGGACACCTCACACCCTGTCGTGGTGGAGATGGGCTGAGCAGACTCACTCACTCGAGCTCACTGTTCAAGCAGCTCTGGACTGGGAGACCTCTTTCCATTTTGTTCATCCAGTGGTGACCAAAAATGGATGTCACCCGTTTGGGATGGTCACTTGGCTCTGGTTCTTTGCTCCCTCAGCTCCTCTGAGCTGAGTTCGGCAATAGCAGCAATGCCACCGGAGCTGCTCAGCCTGGACTGGGAACAGCCCAAGGGTTTGAGGAGCTCAGAGTCACCCCTGAAAATGGAGATGAGCTCTTGTTCAGCGCCTCCTCCCCTGCGAAGCTGAGGGTCCCAGGGTGAAGGCAGGAGAAGCCAAACGGTGCCCAAAGGAAGGTGTGGCTCATCCCGGGAAGAGGGTGGCTCAGGGAGCTCCTTGCCAAAGTGGTGTCTGCAGAAGGTTTAGGTGGATTCCAACAGATACTGAAAAAGTGCTTGAAAAAGAGATCTGGGGAGATTTGCTAAACCAACAATCCACGCCAGGCTCAGAAAATCTTGCTCAACAAAAGAAGTTGGAGGGTGGGAAAGTACCCGGAGGACAACCTGTACCTGCTTATGCCAATCTTACCCTGGTTACTTTTGCCCACTGTTCCCATTGGATTTCTCCTGAACCCCTCCATCAGTCATCAACTCTTTCTCCCTTCCCCAAAGGTGATCTCCAGAAAGAGAAAATGATGTGATGATGGGGGTGACAAAGAAAGGGAGGAGTCAAAAATCAAACCACTTAAACAGGGGACCTAGGGTGGAGAGACCCCAAGCTAAGCCACCCCCCAGTACCCACCACCCTCAAAGGCAGCAAACACCACCAGTACACCAAGTTTTACTATTTTATTTCCCATTCAGCAGAAAAGGAGGGAAAATGCCCCAGGTTCCAGCAAGAGAAATCCCTCCTCCCTCTATTTCTCTCAGATCTGATACCCCACTGAGATGCTGGATCTCACCTGCTTTTCCAGCTCTAACCCTTCCCTCTCGGGCTGATGGCTCTGGATGCTCTCCCAGCTCTGTGCAGGGTCCCCCCACGAAGCCCCTGATGCCCCTGGGGCTGGCAGGAGGGTACAGGGGCCAGGGATGCACTGAGCACCTCAAGATACTGAGCCAGGAGGATCTCAGAGACCCAGAGCAGGGACACGAGACATGAGTTGGGAGCCAGGTGGCTCAGGAGGACTCCTGCTTCAGCTCCAGGGATTGTTTCACTTCTTGGTGAGTTTTTTACAAAAATCTGAAACCTGAACATTTTCTGTTTAAAAAAAAACAGCAACAAAAACAACAACAAAAAAATCCCCCCCCAAAAAAACCCAAACCCCAAACAAAAGCAAAACAAAACCAAAACAAAACAGAGGAAAGAAACATTTGGGGACAAAGCTATAATGGCAAAGCTTTTACTCTGCTCTGGGAATTGGAGACATGGCACAACTGGAGGGAAAGTGCCTGATGGGGAGTACAGGGCGAAGGGGGAAGGTAAAAATACCCAAATCCAGGTAAAAATATTCCCAGCCAGGGATCTTTACCTCTGTGGCCATGTCCACATCCTTCAGGTCAGTAAGGGTGGGCAGCTCCAAAGCTGGGCTGGGGGAACGCTGGAGGGATCCCCACTCCTCTGCACCCCCTCCCCACACAGCCCTGGGGCTGCCAGAGCCATTTTCAAGGAGTGCAAATACAATCAGGCAGTCACCCATGGCTCTCCTGACAAGAGATTCCCATTTCAGGCTTGGCTGCCAGCTGTGGCTCCTGGGAAGGAGAAGAGACCTCCTGGCCGTAACCCAGGGCAGGCATGGCACCAGAGGGACAGAGAATCACTGACAGCCACTGTGGGACTGCCAGGCTGCTGGCAAATGTCTGCTCTGGGACATCCTGGGCAGCAGGAGGCCGATGGGCTCACACAGACCAGGGGCTTCCTGGGGGACACTCTGAGCAGCAGCTGAGAGCCAGGGCCAGGCTGGGCCAGGTGACCCCCAGGTCCCCACTATGGGGTCCTGTTCCAGGACCTGAGCACAGCTGGAGGTCCCAGCTGGGGGAACAGGGCTGAGGGTCATGGAGGGACAAGCAGGAGAAGGCTGGTGGCACCTCCTGCCTGGTGGCACCTCCTGCCTGGTGGCCATCAGGAGAGCCCAGAGAAGGCTCAGCCTTCAGGTGTCCGAGACTCCCTCTTGCCAGGGTGGTCTCACTAACCACAAACATGCAAATAATTATCAGTTCAGAGTGAAAATTTATTATCTGTTCTTTCAGCTTCACCTGCTTCTCATTTCCTAACTGGTTTGTTTGTGCAAAGAGCATTTTGTGGGGACAGGGGAGAGACCAACCCCTCCCAGTGCGGTGCCTCTGTGGGGACAGAGCTGTGGTTTCTCCTGGATGAGCTTGGGGGGTTTGGTCAGTGGGGCACGGGATTGTCACAGCCCTTACTGGGAGCTCATTAGTCAGGGGTGCCACATCCCAGGAAAAGCTCTTGGGGGCAGGAGAGGGGACTGGGGACTGTGGGAGGCACCAAACACCTGGTCCTGGGTAAGAGCAGCAGCTGGGGCACTTTGGAGGCTGGGCAGAGTGGGATCTGGGCTGGCAGAGTGGGATCTGGGTTGGGCAGAGTGGGATCTGGGCAGAGTGGGATCTGGGCTGGGCAGAGGAGATCTGGGCACATCCTGGTCCGAGATGTCTCGCAGCCTGCCCAGGGTCTCCACCAAGGCCAGGGGCAGGGTCCCTCCCAAGGCTGCCCGCAGTGACAGCGGTGATGGTGAGGGGTGAAGCAGCAGCTCATCCCCTCCGCTCCGGGATGGGTCCGGGCTCAGCATCTCCTCCTTCTCCTCCTCCTCCTCCTCCTCCTGCCCAGCGCAGCCCGGCCCGGGGAGCGCTCCGGGGAGGCTGAGCTGCAGCAGGGCGTGCAGGCTGCTCAGACCTGCTCAGTGCCATTCTCCGCAGCAGCTCCGGCAAGGAAGCGATTCCCGGCGGTGGGAAGCGATTGCAGACGATGGGAAGCGATTCCCGGCGGTGGGAAGCGATTCCCCGCGATGGGAAGCGATCCCCGGCGATAGGAAGGCGCTGAGCGAGCAGGGCAGGGCACGGGCGGGTCGCGCTGCCGTGACTCAGCCCTGGCCCCGATCCTGCTGATTCTCCACCAGCCCTCCTGGCACGGAGCAAGGGCAGGACCACGCCGTCCCATCCCAGGGATGACATCCAGGCTGGCTCCCGTGCCACTGGGGCAGCCTGTCCACCCCAGCACTGCTGGGACCCCCCTGCATCCTCCATCCCCATGAGCACAGCGAGAGGCACTGTCCCTGCTCCTGCCCGGGTCAGGACTGGAGCTGACCCACACTAAAACTCACACAGGATCCCAGCGTCACCGAGGCTGGAAAAGACCTCCCAGACAATCGAGTCCAAGCTGTGCCCAATCCCCACCTTGTCACCAGCCCAGAGTGCCGAGTGCCACATCCAGGCATTCCTTGGACTCCTCCAGGGACCCCCACATCCCTGAGGAGCCCCTTCCCATGCCCAGCCACCCAGGAATTCTCCCTGAGAAGAGTTTCACACATTTCCACAGTGGGGATTTGCCTTCAAGGGCTTTCAGGTTTCCACTCTTTACCCACCTGCTCTGCAGTTAATCCCACGAAACACAACTTCTCCAAGCAGCAGACACCAGATTTTCACCTGACAGAAAGCAGCAGCAGCCCAAGCAGCCTCTGGAGCTGCCTCACACCCACTCACCATGTGGCCCCCACACTAGGATCCTTGGGAACTCTGCACCAAGGTTCAGCAGCTTCAAAATATTGAAGGGACTTCTTCAGCGCCGGGGAAGAAAGGGCTGATGGCTGGGAGGAGGTGAGAGGGCTGGGAGGAGGAAAGAGCTCCCTGGAGGTGTCAGCTGTCCCTGTGGGACTGCTCGTGGCTGTGGGATGAGAGGTCGGAGCGCTGGGTGGGAGCTGGAGGAAGCTTGGATGTGCTCCAGGTCTGCATCCCACCAAGCTGCACAGCACATGTGTGTGAGAGGGGGAGAGATTTCCAACTAGAGCCACTCTTTTCAACACTAGATCTGGGATATCAGATGGGTTTGAACAGAAAGACAGAGCCGAGACTCTGTAGGCAAATTAGGTAACTCACAAGCAAATTTGTGAGTTACGTGCAAAAATGGAATCGAGCTGGAGTTATGGAGGGGCTCAAATAGCAGTAGTGCGGGGTGAATAATTGTACAAGGTCATTGCTACTCACTTAAACCCAAATGGTACAAATCCAGGAAATTCGGATCTGAGATTAAGCATCAGGGAATTTCAAGCATGTCAGGAATGCAGAGATCAGGCACAAAACACCTGTAGTGAAACCAGGGAGGGGAGAAATGAAACAGGTCTTTGAGAATGGGTTCCATCTAACCCAGCCACAGTGGGTGTATCATTGCTCTGTGACACTGTGGAGCAGGGACAGCACCTCCAGCAAAGCACAGGAAAATGTGGAAATGTAACTGTGAATTAACAAATCCATTTGCTCCCAGCTCCTGGGCTGGGTTGTGTGTGGTCGAGCCTGCCTGCACATGTTCCTCCCCCTACATATCCAGATTTTGGTTATTCCTGAGCAGCAATGAGGATGTTTCAAAGAACCAGAGACTCAGGGGACTGAAAAAGAGAAAAAAATTAATTTTTGTGCCTATGAAGGGAAGGCTGAAAATGTGAACAAGTAGTCCGAGTCGGCAGAGAGCTGGGGATGGGTGCTCTGGGCCCTGGAGGGGCTGTGCTGTCAGAGGGAGCTCCAGACTGGCTCCATCCGTGCCCTTTCCCATGCAGGTTTCAGCCAGGGACGTGCCCAGCTGGGGGACAATCGTTTCCGCCGCAGGGACACCTTTGGTCACAGCAGCACTGTCACAGTGGGACCAGGGCCCCGCAGCTTGTGCTGGGGAGGCTGGAGGAGCTCCCGGGGCTGGCTGGGAATGGGAGCTGGCAGCCACTGCCCTGGTGCTGAGGGGCACAGGGAATGGGAGCCAGGCTCCTGCCAGCTCCAGGGACAAGGGACAGCCCCGTGAGGGGGTGAGGGCATGGAAAGTGAGGCTTCGACTGGACTTGAGATAAGGAGCAGGAGGGATCACTCAGCAAGTACCACCACGGGCAAAACGGACTCCACTTAGAGGTACTAACTGAATTTATTGCTAACGAAATCAGAGCAGGATAATGAGAAGTAAAATAAAACCTTGAGAACACCTTCCCCAGAGCCCTCCCTCCTTCCCAGCTGGCACAGCCACCAGGACTTCTGTCCTGTTCCTGGGAGCAGCATCTCCCCAGCATCCCGGGATGTGCAGGGAAGGCACAGACAGCTCCCCACGTCCAGCTGCCACCCGCGGTTTGCATCCAGCCCTGCTGCCACCGGAGCACCGCGTAAAGCCTTGTGCTTTGCAATTAATCCCCGGTGACAGTCCTCTCTCTGATGGAGGAGCTTAACCCCTCCGGAGCCGCGGCTCCGCAGCTGGGTGGGCGCAGGGTGGGGAGGTCAGCAGAGCCGCGCTTAATCAGATTGGAATTTGCTTTAATTGCAGGTTGCCTGTGATCCTTGACGCCTCTTACCAAGTGATGGAAAATGACAAATATTTATCCCCTCTCTGGCAGCAGCCTTTATCTTTCCACATTGTCATCAGGCTTTTCCAGCCCCGCTTCCAGGAGGGAAGAGTGTAAGCAGATACTATATAAGGGTAAAAGCTGGTTTGGGCAGCTGTCGGCTTTTGCATTCGCAGCATTCCTGCGAGGAGAGGCTGGGGGAGGAGGTGTGAGACACCGAGGTGGCTCACGGACACGCAGGTGCTGCCACGGGCATTGCTGAGGTGCCCGAGCCTGGGAGGAGCAGGTCCAGGGAACACGGCAGGGTGGGCACCTTTAATGGGGCCCAGGAAAAAGGGGGGATGGAGATCCTTCCTCGCTCACATGTGATCCCTGAGCCGGGGGTGGGACAGCCTGCAGTTATCCTTGAGCTAGGAGAGCTGTCCTGGCTGCTGTGCAGAGATGTGGAGTGGCGAATTGTGCTGCTGTGCCAGCCCCAGCCCTGCAGGGACACGCTGGGAGCACACGGGCAGGCAGAGAAAAGCCTTTGGAAGCGCAGCAGGGAAAAGCAAGGCAGGCAAAGCAGCCTCAGACACAGTGACACTGTGCCCGTGGTGGTGGCCTGGCCCTGGGCTGTGCTGCAGGGCTGAGGGCTCACCAAAAAACCCAGGATTTCTCACAGAGGAGCTGCAGAGCTGTGAGGGGATGCGTTTGCAGCCTGTCCTCACAGTCACAACCCACCCTGGGGGTCCCTGGGGCCTCTTGAACCCCGTGTCCCCAAGCCCTGCAATGGCCAGCGTGTCCCCCAGCCCTGTGATGGCCAGTGTGTGTCCCTGAGCCCTGTGATGGCCAGCACGTGTCCCTGAGCCCTGTCATGGCCAGCATGTCCTAGTCCCATGCAGCCCTCATTGCCAGGCAGGGGCTGAGTGGCACCTCAGGCTGCAGCCTCTGCTCAGCCCTTCTGAAAATCCTTCTGGTTTCTCCCCAGCTCCAAGAGCTCAGGGGCTGAGGGGCTGTGCCCTGACCCCTCTGCAGGGGCCACAGTCTCCCTCCTCCCAACCCTTTGGGACACGGGTGGGTGCAGGGACAGCTGCTGAACGAGGAGCTTGTGGTCAGGCTAGGCCACCCCAGCCCCACATCTGCACTTCAGGCAGTCCTCAGCGGATCCAGCTCGTGGGAGGCTGCTGGAAATTCCCTCTTTTGCAGCACTTTCAGCTGCCTCCTCTGGAAAACCTGGGCTGGGAACACAGAGCGTGAAATCATCTTCTGCTGAACAGGGCCTGCCCAGTTTGTGGCTACACCAAGCTTCAGAAAAGGGCTGTTTCCCCCTTCAAAGAGAAAAAAAAACCAAAAAAAACCACAAAACCAAACAGAAAACACAGGAGGATTTGAAATCTTGACCCCCACAAGATGCCTTCAAGTAAGTGCATTTTTAAATATGAGAAACAAATGAATTCCATTTTGCCTCCCAGGCTTTGAAGGGTCTTTTGGCTGCGAGAGAGCCCATCAGCCTTTCCCTGTTCATGGCTCTGCTGCCGAGCGCTGTGATATTACCAGGAGTGGGACTGTCTCCCAGACATCCTGCAATATCTTCACTCCGGTCAAGCTCTGCCTTTCTCTCCTCCACAGCGCTCGGCTCTGGCCAGGAGCCAGGGCCTCCTTAAACATTACCAGAAGGGCTGGCAGGAATTCAGCCCTAACTCATTACAGGTCCTGCAGACGTTCGGCTGGGGGTGAAGACTGGCCTCTTTTGGGACCCTGACAGAGAATTTAAATTGAAACGGGAGGATGGAGGGGAAAGAGCCCTATGGAAAAATGAAGTTCCTGACAAGGATGTGTGTATTAAACCCCCCGCTGGCTGCACGTCCTGCTGAGAATCACGAGCTCTGTTGCCTGCAGCATGGGCTGCCACGCTTTGAAACGCTCGGGAATCGCCTGGATGTGGTGGTGGCACAGTTACCCTGAGCCTGCTCAAGGTGGGGGCTTTACACACCCTAAAACAGTGACTTTGCTCCCTCCTGGGTATTTCCATGCCCCCAGAGCTGAGAGAGGCCATTGGGTGCAGTGGCCCCAGTGGATTTTGTCAGTGATTTCTCATTGCTTTGCTGCAGGGCTGGAATTAGGGGATTCCTTCACCTCAAAGCTCTGCTCGCTCCTTCTGTGCTGTTTCATCTCCTTTGGTGTTCTTTGCACCATGCAAACCCATCATTGCTCAGCACTATCCAAACACAGTCCCTGTATGAACACTCCCCCTCTATGCTGATTTCCACATGATTTAACATTGAAAAATCCCTTGACTCTCTGCCCTGCAGGCACAGCAGCACCTGCAGAGGCTGTTCCAGTGGAAAACAACACAGAAAAAAGGCATTTTATTCTTTCTAGAATCAGATTTACCTTCCACCCTGCCAGTGATTGAGTAACAGCACACTTGTAAAATGACAACAAAGAAATAATAAATAAATAAACTGTGACAAAAAGCTGAGCTACCAAAAGACATTCATTTCAGGCTCTTTAAACCCCAGGGTGTAAATGCATGTAGAGGAAGGGAGTCTCCGTTAAATATTCAGCATCAGGATCCTTCAGCAGGGATGGGGGAGGTCACAGTGGCTTCATCTGCAGATGACCTTAAATTCCTGTGCCAGATAGGCTTATTAAAGTGGTGCCACTGGGCTGTGTATGGGTTAAATGGAGGTGGCTGCAGCTGCTCCTGTGCTGATGCAGAAATCCCTGCACCAGGAACACACCTGGTTACCTCAGCCCGGCAGGGTTCATCCCTGAGGAACAGCAGACCTTCCTGCAGTGCCTTCCAGCCAAGGCAAAGACAACCAAGGTTCACAACCAGGATAATTAATAGCCTGTTTGTTTGTTTGTTTTACAAACAGCCCTTTCAGAGGCTCAGACCAATCTCATCCATCTTAAACAGGTGAGGAAAGGCACGAATCCAATTAAAAACAAAATCATTGAATCATTTGCAAATCACCTTTGTCTTCTTCATCCTGAAGCTCTACCAAGCATGGCCTCTATGGTGCTGATCCCTCCTCTGTCTGTGAGCTTGGAGCAATCACTGAGGAGTGTGTGTTGGCCTCTGGCTTCTCCATCCCGCTGCCATGGGCTGTGCCTATGGCACAGTGGGATTTGGGAATGCTGTCTGTGTGGGAGCAGGCAGCTCATGGGAATGGGGAGATGCTCACAGGAGCAGGGACCTGACCATGGGAATGGGCTGATTTGGGAGGAACTGGGAGATGACCACGAGAATAGGTTATGCTGCTGAGAGGGGTGGGACGACCTCATTCCAGGTGCCCTGCCCTTTCAGCCCTGATGTCAAGCTGTAGGAGCTGTACTCTGCATTTCTGGCACCCATTTCGGTGGTACCCAAGAGCTCCAGGCTCTGGGCTGTGGTTTTCTCCCACTCCTCCCATGGCAGTACCTGCATTTTCCATCACCAGAGCTCAATCCAGTGCCATTCGCAGGGTGGGAATGAGCACTGGAGGTATTTTAGAAATCACCCCATGGCTGAGCTGTCCCTGCTGGGCTCGGAGAGGGAATGCTCTGCTCCAGCCCTTTGCAGCTCTGGATTGCTCACGCTGGGAAGGGGAGGCTGAGGCTTTCCCCTCCCAGCCCAGGCAGCTGCTGCAGGTCCCCATCACCACACCACCACCCTTCCCATCCACAAAAGGCATTCAGACCTCACCTGGCTGAGTTCCTGTGTCACCTGCTCGAGGTGACCCTGCCCTGGCAGGGGGGTTGGACTGGATGATCTCCAGTCCCTTCCAATCCTGATGAATCTGTGATCCTTTGGGGGCTGTGGCTTGGGGACAAGGTACAGCTGCACAGCACAGTGCCTGGAAGGGACCAGACACTGCCAGCAGGATCCCAATGCTCAGGCCACAAAGGGGAACACACCCTGACCCGAACAGGGACACGCAAGCTCCTTTTCCCTTCGGCTGCCCGAGGGAAGCCCATGTGAGGTCGGGGCTGGGCTCTGCAGCACTGATGTGCTGTGTGGGCTGTGCCAGGGGTTAACTGCTGCTCACCCTGCTCATCCTCACCCGCCCCAGGCAGTGTGTCCACTGGGATCGCTGGGATCGATCCCCCACCCTCCCTCCCCAGCCCAGGGACAGGCTTGGCGTATGAGTTACAAACTCACCGACCAGCTGATAGCTGAGTATTGGCTGGGTAATTAAACCAGCAGGGTTCAGTCAATCATTAAATTGGATTCAATGAGATTGAATGAGATGGTGGATGTGGGCTGCCATCCCAGGGTGAGCCCGACTGCCAAGGGAACTCCCTGTTCCCCCCCAGAGCTGCAGCGCTGCGATAGGGATGGGAGCAGGAATCCTGGCTGCTCCCCTCCTCCAGCAGGGACATTCCCCAGCCAGAATTTATCTTCCAGCTCCCAGGCACTGCACTCAGCTGCTGGGTTTCCAGAGGAAAGGGTTTCTCCAGCTGGTGTCCACCAGGCCAGACCCTCCTGCTTCCAAGCCAAGGATGGATAACCATGGAAGAGATTTGTGAAGACCAATGGGCTCCTTCAAATGGAATATGATGAAACAAACTGTGTGTGACAAATTGATAGCAGGAGACCACCCTCCCCCCTCTCAGGCACAGATTATCACACCCTGCACAGAAATGAACTGGATCAGGACAGAGATCCTTCGTGCCTGCAAAACCAAGAAATGCAGTGATACCATGAATGGAAAGTGTGAGGTGCAGCAGAAGACGCATCCTACAGTCACTGTGCCTGTCACAATCTCTGCTGGACACAGGAGGGTGACAGCAGCTGGGACAGACTCTTCTGCTCAGCCTCTGAGCTGTCCTGAGCTGGGAGTGACCAGGAGCTCGAGGCAGGGAACAGGTCCAGCCTGGATCGCATCTCCTGTTCCACAGCAGAAACTGCGTTTTGCACCCTGGGATGGTGCAAATCTCCAGGCAAGAACCCCAAGGCCAACCTGCCAGGCCAGCAAAGCCCCAAAGCAGTGGCTGAGCAGTGGTGCTGGAGCTGCTGAGCAGGGCTGGCTCCCTGAGCTGCTCCCACAAAGTCCTGCCCGGTGCTCAGGTGCTCTGCTGGTCAGCTGGCCGTGCTCCCGCTGGCCCCAAGGGGCACAGCGAGCTCTCCAAAGCCCAGGGAGGAGCTGTGGTGCCAGGCTGCAGCTATAAAAAGCCCTGCAATTGCCTTCCAAGCTGGTGATTCAATAACAAAATGCAAAAGTAATATTAAAGCTGCCTGCTGTGCCAACTGCTGGCTGTCTGCAGCAATAAAAATGCTGTAAATCAGCTCCAATTAAAGACTGCAGAGTCTAACAGGAGGCTCCAAGTGAAGCTGGGAAAACCCCCAGTAGGCTGGAATTGCCTGGGCAAACCCGGCATGCCATCACTCGCCACTTGCAGGGCACTGGGGCTGGTGAGAGGCACAGGGCTGAAGCCTGGCCCTGCAAACGCCCACTTTTGAAGTGTCAGAGGGTTGTTCAAGGTTAGGGGAGCTGGCAGGACCTGTGCCCCATGTCCAAACACGAGGCAGGGCTTGGGAATGCTTTCCTGTGGTTTTTTAGGCAGACATGAGCTCTTGTGGTCAGGTCTGAAGGAGGTGAAGTCGCTGCTGGCCCTGGACACTGCTGGTGGTCAGGTGGGACCTGCTGGTGCACTGGACAATGTCCGTGCCTTCCTCAGGTGGCCCTCAGGAGCTCACACCTTCTCTCGAGGCAGGGAGATGTCCCAAATGCATTATTCGTCCCTAAAAATGGGGCCCAGGCTCCCCAGGCATCCCAGCAGCCATCAGATCCCCACTCCTGGTGGAAGGTTCTCCTCTGGGCTCTGTTGGATGCTGTCCTCACTCAGTTCTTGGGTGTTTGCTCCTCAGAGGGGTCTCTGAAGGGCTTTTGTCCTTCATGGCACTGGAAGAGCCTCTGAGGACAGGTGGGACGGGGGGCTGGGATGTGCAGGGAGAGGCTTGGTTGGCACTGTGGGTCCCACCCTGTTCCAGCAGTACGGCCCAAGGGCTGGGGGACACCTGGGACAGCCCTGGCCCGAGTGTCCCCTCACTCCCCAGTGTCCCACCCCCCCAGCACGGCACGCTCCACTCCTGCAGAGAATGGCCTGCTCTGTCATGTCTTTTCTCCTTGTCCTCAGGACATGGCCAGGGCTTCCATCAAGGGCAGCCGGGAACTTTTCTGCACTGTTTCTTCTTTGTTGATCCCTTAACTGGGTAAAAAATGGATGGGTTCAGTTAAGTCTTCTCCACAAAGGAGTGATTGGTCCTGAATGGAGGTTCTGGCTCAAGAGGAAAGATTTGGTCCCTTCAGCCCAGCCAAGGGCCACTGCAGGGCAGTGAGAAACCCTGGGCCATGCAGGGGCTCGTGTGCCTTGGCATCACTTCTGCATTTGTATACAACAGATGTCAGATAATCCTGCTGGGATCACCCAGACACAAACGGGGCATTTAGTTCCCCTGGTCTGGGGGCATTTATTTCCCCATTTTATGGGACATTTAGTTCCCCCTGCAGTGTGGGCAGAGGGACAGGGGATAAACAGAGCTTACAGCCAGGGTGGTGGTGCTGCACCAGGACTGAGCCCTGTCTGTGGGAAATGGAGATGGGGCATGAGGAACCAGGCCACAAACAAACCCCACAGCCAGAACGTGAGGAGGGGAATCTTTCCCATCAGGAGAGCTATGCTTGACATTCTCATCCTGCTGGCATCCACACACCTAATCCTGCAGTTGTGCTGAGTAAAGGCCAGTTCTGGACAAGGCAGAGATCCCTAGGGAAATGTGCCTTTGCAAGTGGCTCCGTGGGAAACCTCCACCATTCTCTTCATTTCTTTTAAGTCCAAAAAACCCTAATGAGGTTGACCTAGATGATCTTTTGATGTCCATCCTACTTGATTTACCCTCTGATCCTAAGATGCCTAATAAAACTTCATTCTGGCCTTTCTACCATATGATGGCCAAATAATTTTCTTTAAAAACAATATTGCTAGTGATAAGTGCTTCATCAGTGCACACTGGTGTATCTGGGATGAGAGTCCAGCCCAGGGCATTGACAGAAGTACCAGGGCAGCTTCCCAAACCTGGCACACGTGGTTTTCCCGGGACATTTCCGATCCCAGGGTGTGGTGAACGGGGCGGGGGAGGGCAGATCTGGCAGACAAATTCCAAGGGCAAAAGGGAGGCTCAGATCTCTGGATGGTTCTAAGCCGAGACTTGAGAACGAGCCCTCTTTTTCCTTGAGGGAAGAGCCCTTCATGGCAAACCCTTGCACGGAGAGTGGAAGGCATGGCTGTGAAAATCCTGCTCTACCTTCCCAGTTTCCACTGCTTCCCAGAGTGAGGGGTGGAGGAAACGGAAGGAACAGAGGAAGGAAGGGGCAGCTGAGCACAGGTTCCCTATGCATGCCCAGGTCTTGCTCCTGCGTGACTGGGGCATGATCCAAGAGGGATCTCAGCCCTGTCCTCCGCTCCAGCCCTTCCTGCTCGAGGAGGCTCGAGATGCTCCATGGAATGTCAGTGAGGAAACGTCTGCAGGGAATGGTGCTGGGTTCCTCACGGCCTGTGAGGAAATATCTGCAGGGCTGTCGAGGTGTGCTCGGAGCGAAGGCAAAGCTGTCCCTCTGCAGCTCAGGCCCTGACTCACTCCCTGCAGAGGTGGCTATTTCTGCTGATGTGACATCAGGTTCACAGCAGCCTGGCCAACCAACTCTTGTGCAATCCACTTTTGAAAGGAAGGAGCAGACTTTCCATTCCTGATTTAGTGAACTTTTCAAACTCTCCAGGACTGAAATATATGCTGGGTGAGACAATGGAGCTCGTGTTTGGTGCTGATCCCTATGTGAACACCTCCTGTTTGGGAACGTTTCCTATTGACACACGAGATAAAATAACCGGTGTGGCCCTGGAGGACAGTCTGCTGCAAGAAATAAATGTAACCTCATCTTACTGCCATTTAGCACAGCTCAGAAAGCTTTGAAACTCAAGCATCAAGCATGAGGCTTGAATTTCCCATTCCTTTCAAGCTTCTCACATAGAAATGTTTATTATAAAGTAATTTTCTCGTGGAATAACTTAGCTTTTATTCTTACACCTCTCTGTTTTGATCCCACACAACAAAGCAGCCAGTTTGTACACGAGTAATTCTGCCTTTTCCTCCACCTTCCTTCGAAGGAATCACAGCATTTTGTGCATCAAACGTGACCTCATCTCTGACATGACAAATGGGCATCTCTTCCCTTTGGCAGGGGAGGTACTGTGGCCACCCAAAGTCATAGCAGGTCAGGATTTGAACTAGAAACTGAACCCACGTGGATTTTATTTAGGTGTCCCCTTGTCACCATTAAGCACAAACCTTGTTTTGTGCATATGCCACTCCTGCATTTAAATATTGAATATAAACCCTGGCTCAAAATTGTTCAGGATTTGAAGCTATGGGGGACAAATTTGGCCCAGAAAGATGCCAGGGTGTCCTGCTCTGCCAGGCCTGTGGGGCTCCTGGGGGAGGCCAGACCTGGGTCTGTAACTCTTGGAGATGCAGCCAAAAGCTTCCACAGACAGAAAGCAGGGCAGGGGGGACACCAGCCTCTGCAGGAAGCAAAAGTGCCAAATAATCAAGGAACGAGGGTTTTTTGGCTCATTTGTGGATGCTGTAAGGACGTGGGACAGAACAAACAGCTGTGGGATGTC
Source organism: Origma solitaria (assembly GCA_013397895.1). Taxonomy (NCBI): domain Eukaryota; kingdom Metazoa; phylum Chordata; class Aves; order Passeriformes; family Acanthizidae; genus Origma; species Origma solitaria. The sequence continues at coordinate 42,539 of VZRL01000967.1, forward strand.
AGGGGTGTTTTCCCCTTCAGAAGTTTGTCCTGCCCAGCCTGGGGATGGAGGGACACATCACCCAGGATGGAAAGGAGCTTTACAGAACACGGCACCAGTAGAAAGTCTTCTAAATTAGAAATGAATGGAGCATTCTTTGCCTAAATTCTCCCTGTTGTTTTAAACATATCAAGAGCTGCTTCAGGCTTAAGTGGTTCTTATTTACCTGCCTGGTTCCAGCTCTGGAAACACCCATGGGATAGGCTTTGCCTAAAGCATGCCCTGGTAGCCATGGTATCAGGAGCCTTTTGTGTCAAGGTACAGGGGCAAATTTAGGATTATTGACCGGTTGAGTTTCTATTTCAAATAAAAATCCTACATGGAAGATGCTTCTTTCTGCTTCCTCCAGTCTCTGCTCTTTCCAGTCGCCTGGGTTAGACAGAAATGTGTTCTTTCCCTCCATGGGTTAAGGACATCGAATGGATTTGGAGAATTCCTTCCTAACACGAGCTTGGATAAAAATAATTGTGTGATAAAAATAATAACCCAATGCTGTACCCTGTCACGCTCCACATGGCATCTACAGGATCCTCAAAGATTTTCCATGGAAATAATTTCCTAAAAGAAACGAAACTCCTCAAACAGCTTGTGTCTAGATTAATGTTTTCTGGGTGGTGTTTCTATTTCTCTTTTAAACGATAGTGAATGTCTAAAAATGGAAGTTTTCTGGAAGAAATGAGATGTAGAGGTGCTGCCCTGGGGTGTGAGGTGTTGGAGTTTGGATGCTGCACCATTAGGAGCCCTCAGCTGCCCCGAGGGGGGACCACAACTGATGATGGTGCTGCTCCTGATGCTGCTCCTTGTGCCTGTGGTCTTTCCAAAGGGAGCCAAACGCTCATCAGGCTTCTCAGTTGGAAAGTTCCGGCACTGCCATGGAACTGGTATTGCTCTGTGAACACTGGCTGAGTGTCTCATCTCATGGAGAACTGATGGCTGAGCAAGGAAAAAGGGTAAATCCTGGGACATGTCTGTATTTAGGCAACCCGAAGTCCATGTAGGGTTGCCTCACTCAGCTGCCTCGGGCTGCTCGGGGCAGCGGCCACAGAGCTCGGCTGCCCGGGAGTGGCACAGTCCTTGCGCAGCGAAACACAGGGGAAGAACCAGTTGAGCCTTTTGGCTTTCATCTCCCTGCGAGTCAACACCCTGATTTTTCGGAGAAACAGGATGTGCAAGACCTCCCACTGCAATGGTAATTACGAGGGAGACTTTCAGAGAAACGCGAGCACGGGGAGCTGCGCAGGAACTGATTTGTGTGCAGCGATGGGCTGGGATGACCCGGTGATTCCCAGCGCTGTGCCAGGAGCCAGGCTCCCCACAGTTTCTCTGATTGCCTCCTTTTGAACCCAGCAATCCATCCAAAAATGCTAAGGTGGATAGTAATGGTAGGTCTGATTTGAAACACTTCCTTTTGGGCAGGGAGATCATAGAAAGTCCTGCTTCCTCAGCACAGGGAAATGGGAGACACCCTCACTCCTGCCCTAGCCCACGCCAGGATCCGCGATTCCAGCTCTGCCCCCGGACAAGTCTGATGCTCCCTCCTGCCTCTTCTCCCTGCTCCTCACCCCTCTCGCAGCCAGAAGGGTCTAACACAGATTCCTTTCAGCGAAATGGCTTTAATTCCTGACCCTTCGTGTGCACCCGGCCCGGGAGGGAAGGGCAGGAGCGGCAGCTCTCGGCTCGCACGGGGCCGGGGCCAGCCGTGCTTTGGGGAGAGGCTGTGCCCGTCCCGGGAGGCTGAAGGCACCACGTGCGACCCCGTGAAGCTCAGGCACGGAGGAAACACGGAAAAGGCCAGGGAAGGCCATGGAGCCGGGAAGCTCTCCGTGATGAACCCCGGCTGCAGGCGGAGCGCGGTCCAGCAGCCCCCGGAGCATCCCCAAAACCCACCCGGCACCATTCCCAAAGGGCAGCGAGCCCACGAGGCTCTCAGAGGCTCCGCAAGTGCGTCTGTTCCTCTGCTGCGGCTCCCGCCTCCCCACCCGACCCACAAAAGGTGCCGGCCAGCGGCCGAGGGCTCCGAAACCTCGGGGCGATGTCTAAGGAGGGGAAAACAGGAGCCGGGCCGGGCGGGCTGCGGCAGCGGAGCCGAGGTGCCGCAGAGCCGGCACGGACACATGGGCCGGCGCACCGCGTGTCTGCGACCGTCCGGGGAGTGACCCAGGGGCGGTCACCCACGGCTGCGGCCGGGGCCGCGGGACGGGCCGTGTGGGAAGCGGGCCCGGGCCCTGCACAGCCCGGCTCCGATGCCGCTCGCATCCCCGGTGGCGGTCCCAGGGACAGGGACAGGGACGGGCCGCGGGCCCGCGCGGGAGGGTGCGGGGGA
>VZRL01000967.1:45470-125855 GCA_013397895.1 Origma solitaria
CCGGCGAGGGGCAGGACGGCGGCGGCCCCGGGGCGCTGCTCGGGCCGCCCCTGCCCCGGGGGATGCCCCGCCGGCCTGGCCCCGCCGTGTCCCCCGCCCCCCTTTTGTTCACAACTGTATGGGGGTTTTTAAAAATTTTTTTTGCCTTTATTCGCACGTCGTCTGTTGGGAGTGCTGGATTCCTGCATGATAAATGTGCTCATTTGTGTGTTTCATTTGAATGCCATTGTTAGCGGAGGAGCCCTGGGTAGGGTGAGCTGCAGCTTGCTTTGCTTCTGCAGAGGGTCCTTTGAGATGGGCTTTGTGGGATTGAAAGCCCGAGTGGAGGAATGACCCTGAAAGTGCCAGTGATCCCCCGATGTTTAGGTTTATCCTCAGGAACTGCTATAAAGTCAGTTATGCCATTCGTATATGGCTGGTGTATGCAGTCATATATGAATGCTTTCATTTCAGTCTTCACCCTTTAATTCCTCTGGGGAACAATAATGTCTAATTTTGTCGTATGAGCTTTATTTGACCTTCAGGTTTCACTGCCTCTTGTTGTGTAAAAACGGAGTGTTAGCTGCCTCTGGCTGTGTCACACCTGCCCAGGGAGCAGCCAGGACCTGACACCAAGGGCCACTGGCATGCCAGGGTGGCACTGGCGTTCCAGGGCTTTGTTGGAACTTGGGCTGCAGTCTGGCACAATGGGGACAGTCACCTTTCTCACTTGGGTTTCAGAGCTGGGTTATTTAATCTGTGGGCTTCTCGAGCCAAATGTAGCGTTCATTGACTAATACCTTCATTTTCCTGGCGGAGGAGTCCAGCTATCACTTAAGGTGTCACCTCAGCGATTCCATCTTTGTTCATGGAAATTTTCCCTCAGAGGCTTTTCTAAAATACTTTAAATGTTGAGTCATCATATCTTGATTTGAATTGAGCCATCTGTGCTAAGGGATCTGCTCCTCACACCTCTGAAGGGTTCAGTGACTTCAGGCTTGCTTTACACTAAAGTTGGACAATGTAGCAAAGCTCTCTGCCTAGATGGAGACACAATTATCGTATTTAATTATGTGCTCTTCTCAGGAGGGTTGCGTTGCTGAACTTCCATCAGGGCACGTGCCATGGTAGGGAAGGTGACAAATGCAGTTTGGGAACCTCCCTTGCTTTGTTCCCAGGCTGACCTTTGGGTTACCTGCTGGAAAAGGCTCCTCTAGCCAACGTAACATTCTTCAGCAGGAACTATATTGTATGTTACAAACCAAGATGTTTAAAGCCCTGAGTATGAGGGGTCAGGCTTTACTTTCCCACTCCATGGGCAGTTCCAGAGGGATCTGCCAGCTCTAGTAGTCCTGGCTGTGACAGCAGTGCCTATGGAAGGGGCAGGGGCCTCTATCCAAGAGAGGCAGACAGGTAAAATGAGTGTGCAGGGGATCTTGTCAGTCAGTGCTTTTTCTTTCTGCTTCAAATTACCTGTGGAGCTGTTGGAAAATCCAGCATCAGTCCTTGCAGTGTTTTGAGCCTCGAGGTAAACTTGAGATCTGGAGACATTTTTTGGAATATGGTGATGTCAGCACTCAGGACTGAGAACAGGAGTAGGCTGTAGAAATGCAAAGTTTTTTGGGAAGAGTATGAGCAAGGTTTAGCTGCCTTAAGGGCTTGCAGAAACCCCAAGTGTCCCAAGTTCTTGTCTGTAGTTGAAAATCCACATTTTAAAACACATCCTTCCTGCCTTCTGGTTTCTGCAGCAGAATCCACTGAGCCGATTTATGGGTTTGTATCTGTCTCTGTATTTTTGTTTTTCACTGTTCCATTGCAGCTGAGTTTACTGCCAAGCTTCTGCTCTGTTTTCTCTCTTTCCTTATCAGCCCAGCACACAGGTGTGTGTTTTTCCTGCTTGCAGCTCTTGCTGTGATGTCTCTCCCTTGCTGCTGCATAGCTGGAGCCAGTCCCTGCTGGCTGTCCTGCGCTGGCTTTGGGTGATACTTGGCAGGTCACTGAACTTTTGTGTGGCATTGGTTTGTGCAGAGGGATGTGAGCAGGGGCTCAGTTGTGCAGTGGCTTCTCTAGACTGGGACAAGTGCCTGATGCTGCTTCTCCCAGAGAAGGTATTGCTGATGGATCATGGAATTGCTGTGCCCCAGCTCCACTCACAGCATGGGTCAGAGTGTTGTTGGTGTGTAATGTGCTCCTTGCTTTTCCCTCTCCCCTGACAGGGTAACTGGGAGTGGGCACCTTCGCTTCCCGGGATGGCACAGAGGTTGGGGCAGGAGGATCCGGAGCGCTACCTCTTCGTAGACAGGGCTGTCATCTACAACCCTGCCACCCAGGCTGACTGGACTGCTAAAAAGTTGGTGTGGATCCCTTCGGAGCGCCATGGCTTCGAGGCAGCCAGCATCAAGGAAGAGAAAGGGGATGAGGTGTTGGTTGAACTGGCGGAGAATGGGAAGAAAGCGCTCGTCAATAAAGATGATGTTCAGAAGATGAATCCTCCCAAGTTCTCTAAAGTGGAAGACATGGCAGAATTAACCTGTTTAAATGAAGCCTCTGTATTGCATAATTTAAAGGATCGCTATTACTCTGGGCTCATCTATGTAAGTACTAATTATGGAATCCATTCTGGGTGCTAATTCAACTGAATTTACTTGATTTCCATCTCATTACGGTTTCAGTAGGTCTTGTCTTTGATTTTGACAATCTAAATACTGTGTATCCACAGCATTGACATTAGACCAGAATCTTTTTCCATGCTATGTACAGGTCAAGAACTGTCATAAAACAAATAGTACAATTCTGTGAGCATCTTTCAGCCACAGAATGTGAAATGGCAGCTTGGGGTCTCTGCTCATGCTCCTCCTTGGAGCACTTGCCTCCTGCTGCACTGATCCAGTGAGCAGTGGCAAGTGGCTTCTTTGAGCTGAGGGAGATGACAAACCCTCACTTTGCTGAATTGCTGTCTTTAAATGCTCATGGGAATGAACACATCTCTTGTTTTAACTTGTTGCATATTAAAAATGGCAGTAAGAGTCTCTGCTGGTATTTGAAAGATGAAGTTGGAGAGTACTGGGAGTGCAAAATGTCTTTTTGGAACTGAGCATCAGCTTAGTGGCCAGGAAGGGAAGTGTTCAAGTGCTTAAAATAAACCAATAAGATAAAGCTTTTTTTTTCCAGTGATTTTGAAGCACTAATTGAACATCTGGCTTATCACCATCCTGCTCTGGAGTTGGGAATCACAGAGCCCTTGGTGCTGTGTCTGACCCTGCTCCTCCCTTGGGCTCTGTCCCAGGTCTGTGCCTACAGTTAAAGGCAGTTCCTGCTCTCTTGGCAAACTGATTGCATCGGGACTTGTTGGGTCAGGGAGTCAGGAACAGCTACAAGGAGACTTTCTGTCTGAAAAGAAACTGGAACATCTGCTTAAATGCTTGGTTCACTTTATAAACACTTGTCCTGAAGCTTAAATCCATTTTATTTAGTCCTGATAGCTGGCTCATTGTCCCCTCCATCTGGGGATTAGGGGGTGCCTTTTTAGCTTGACCCACGATAATATTTGGACTTATTAAAAATTATATAAAACCAGAAAGTGTTTTTTTTATATTTGTGTATCTTTGTCAGCTTCCTCTTCCAAGGCCTTACACCAATGTGCTCACAGCACAGCTGGGTAAAAAATACTTCTGGAATGATTCCTACATAAGGAAACTAATTGGATAATTAATAGGGACTGGATTGAAAACTAAAAGTAAACAGGTTGATAGGTCAAAAGTTTTCAGCCTGTGTATCAATCCTAATGATGGCTGTTATGAAACTCATTACAACTATTATAGCCCTATTTCATTATGAAGGTCAAAAACCTGAAGGCCTTAAATGTTACAGTAAGCTCTAGTGCAAGGACTGCAGCCAGCAAACACAGCCACAGATGTTTCTGGGGATGGTGTGAGAACCTGTCACTCGTGTACACACACAGAGGGTACAGGACTGTGTCACTGCATGACTGACAAACCCTCCCTCTGTGAAAGACTGGCTGGTCACGTATGTGAAGTCTGTGAGATCCTACAGGTCAGTTACCTTTGTTCTCTCCCCAAAAGGATTCATCCTTTCTCTGAGGCAGACTGGAACTTGTTCCATGGCTTGGTGGTGCTGCTGCCATGCAGGGGGTTCAGTCCATGTGGAGATTGAGACAGACCTCCCTGCCCCCAGCTGGGAGGAGTTGGTTGGGGTTGAGAAGCTCCTGGATTTGTTGGCCTTTACTAGAGACCTGAGTCGCAGGGACATTGCTGGAGGATGCTGCTCTTCCCAAGGGCAGTGGTTCAGTGCAGCTGTAACAATAGCTTGTTGGCTGAAATAAAACCTGGTTTGCTTTGTGAAGGTGTGGACAAAAGCAGTGGTGAGGAGTGTCAAGGAGTGAATGCTGCAAAGATTCACAGGCCGTAGAGAAACGTACAGAGCTCAAGCTGGTGTGGGGTTTTTAGTGTAGGGGTCTCCCTTGGGGATCCCTGAGCTTCATGAATGTGGCGCTGCTGCTGCTGGCACAGCCTGGAGCCATTGCCCACAGTTCCTGCTGAGGTGTGCCTGGTGTAAGGAAAAGAGCTAAAGTTAACTGAGCTGAACTGAGTTCTGCTGCTTTGGCCATAGTGACAGGAGCTGGTTGAAGGTTTGATTTCCATGTAGTATCCCCGTTATAACCAAACGAATCTTAAATGTTGGTGTTGGTCTCAAGCAGTGGAGGTGCAGGTGGCGAATCTGATTGGTGTCCCGGAAATTCCCAACAGGCACCATGCAGTGTTGCCTTTCTAGGAAGTGGAAGATGCAAGAATGTCAATTGAACTTTCCTTTCAATCCCTAGAAAGGCAACAAATGAGTTGAGGGATTTGGCCAGTGGGTCCAGTCATCTGTCTGTAATCTCCATGTCCAGGATGATGCTGCTGCAGGAACAGGGAGGCTGACTAAAGCCCAAAGTGACCTGGGCAGTGATGCTCACTTCCAAGAGTTTCATGTAACATCCAAGTAGGGATAGCCAGGAGTTTCTGGAACTTGCAGCATCTCTAATGCCTGCCAAGTGACATGATCTCAGGCTCTGAGCATCACTGCTGTGCTGTGGGAGATGAACACAAGTGGAGAATATGGAAGATCAGTGGCTTGTAAAGGCATGATGTCAGTGCTTGGGCCTGTCTTTTTGGGGTCACACAATATCCACAGAACATGAAAAGGAGCAGGACTTGTATAAGAACTGCTGGGAAGGATGGTTGGAGTGTAAATTATTGTGATCCGAGTTTTGCTTTGGAGATGAAATAACTTAATTTCTTGCTCCTCTTTTAACATCACCTATTCCATTTCTTGCCACAAGGTTTATTTTGCGTGTAAATGCTGGTTCTGTGAAGGTGCAGCCACCTACAGTGGGTGGTTTATTTATTTTCTCATTACTTTTGCCTTTGCTTGGAGTTTTCACTCTCCCTTGTGTTTCACAGCTGAACTCCCCCAAATCCTGTGCTTTTCTAGGGATATCAGTGTTTCTTACATATCATTTGAATCACTAATAGTCTAAATTGATCATTCATATCCTGCTGGAGTCTGTTTTGGTTCCTGTAAATGCTTGTGGACGTTGATTCTTCAGCTTCAAAACAGAACTGTTGTGCCTGCCCTGCTTTGGAGTGGCCAGCTTTAATCCTGGCTTCAGCCTGCATTAGTGATATCCTTCAGCTGCAGATCAGGAACTGGAGGTGGTTCACTGGGAGGGCACCCAGGAGGAATACCCACAGGCTTAGGAGGTCCTTTGAAGATTTGGAATAAACATGATTTTGCTCAGACTGGTTTGGTGGTGGTTCTTAAATATCCTTCTCCCAAGGTGGATTGAGTTCCAGGTGACTTTCTGGGGTGTTGATTCAATAAAGGACTAGTTTAGTCAGGCGTTTTGTGTCACCGAGGTCTACCCTTGAGTGAGGAAACATCTTTATTCTTGTAAGATCTGCGTGTAAAATGCTACTGTGGAGGCTTCTAAATATCAGCCCTAGAGTCTGATTTGTGCTTGAGTTGTGTCTGCAAAATGTGATTTCATAGAGGGGAAGAAATCTTTGAATCAGGCAATGAAATGGAGAAATGAAATCCACTGGAAAGAGTGGATGTTAAGGGTCCCTCAGTCCTGGATGCTGTCAAGTTTTCAAGACCACACTTGACTTAATTCTTTGTCACAAGTTGTGATAGACGAGATTACTGCTCCAGTTACTTTCCTTTCATGAGCTTTGGGGTTTTTCATGAAGCATCTTCCAAATTTTTCATGTTCCGGTGTGGCATTTGAAGGTAGAGACTCTGACTGGGGTTCTCAGGCTGCTGTGCTGTGGTGGCTCAGGAGCAGTTTTGCTGTGGCTCAGGGGTCTGTGGTGTTACTGTGCTGTTGTGGGGGGTGTGAAGCCCAGCTGGAGAGGTGACTGGGAAAGGGAGGCCCTTGAAACGGATCTCTGGTTTTTGTGGGAAGGGTTTTGAAGTGATGGGAGATGAGAAGGAGGATTTGGTCTGAAAGTACAGTGCTAGGAGGACAGATGCTGTACTTGGCAATATGGAGGGAGAGATGCTTGGGTGCTTTGGAGAGCTACTAATGAAGTCTGAGAGCTGCAAAGGAATTTTTGGTGTAGGAAGAGGTATTTTTTTCATTTTGGTCACTTTACACTTCAGCTGTATTAACAATTAACAATGTATTTATTAACTTCAGTCTATTCAGAAAACTCATGTATAGGCATATCAGGTATGCTCAAAATTAGGCTTCTACTCAGAGTTTGCTACCTAATTTGACTCATATGGCTGATTTGAAGGAAAGAACTTGGTCACTATTTTTTTAAAGTATGTATGTAGTTTTTTACTGTTTTGGTTTTGCTGCACGTGGAAGAGAGTGTGGCTGGTTAGTCCTTTTTTCACTTCAAGAACAAAATGATCTTTTCTTTTGAACTCAATGCAACTTTTAACACAAGCTATGCCACTTCTAGAGCTGCAAAAATCAAAGTGGTTCCTAAACACTCTAAATAATGTTTCAATGCCTTGTTAGGCAGCATTCTGAGTGTAAGTTTTTGTAGTATTTTGAATTTTTAAGTCATAAAACACCAGAGTGGTTTGGGTTGGAAGGGACCTTAGAGCTCATCTCCTTCCTGCCTCTGCTGTGGAAGGGACACCTTCTGGGTGTCTGGGTGGCTCAGAGGCCCCACCCAGCCAGGCTGTTAAAAAAAGTATGAAAAGCACTTCTGTTGATGAAAATGCATGTAATTGCATGGTTCAGGAATGTAAATACTTCATTTCTACTTCAGTGGAAAGCAGCTTGTGCTCGATATTGCAAACCCTGGCTGGAATTGGAATGAATAAGCTAATAACTGTTAATACTTCTAAATCAGGGCTAGGTGACACTTTTCCGAGCAATTTAAAGCTCTTTTGATGGCAAGAAAGACCCTTCCATTCCACTTTTAAAGCACACTTTAAATTTACAAACATCACCTTATGCACCTCTCATGAACAGAAATGTTTGTCGAACCCAATGGGTCTCTCCTGAGTGCTCCAGAGCACACCAGCAGGGTGGGTCCTCTACAAGTTTGACACCAGGGACTGATTTTCCAGGGAAGTCCAACATCTGAGCTGCAAATGGCTGTGTTTGAATGGTCTGATGGGTGAGTGCAGGTGAATATCTGAAAAGTTTTGGGATAAATGGCACATTTCCCACTCAGTGGGTCTATAAACGTTTGCGTTTGAGTGTCTTTTCTCATGGAAAGATGATCTAGCAGGACCAGAAGTCAGTGTTGTGCAGTCAGAATCTCCCACTCCTGTACCCACTGCAGTAGGATGGGATGAAGAAATTGCTCACTCAAACAATACGGTGTAATTAAGCTGCAGTAAAAACTAAGCTATTCCAAATTTGGTGGGCTTTCTAGTCATTTATTTAAACAAATGTTGCTGTTGCCACATCTGTTCTAGGCCCAGCTTTTCTGGAGGAGGTCCCTCACTCACAGTTGGTTGTGTGGCTTTCTGATACCCCCATAAATCATTGCAGCTACTCCTTAACTGCTTCCTGACCTCATTCAGTCCGAAGGATTAAAATGAATAGAATTTCTCAAACGCTTGCCTTCGATTAACCTGTGCCAGTATCCAGATGGCCTCTGGCACGGGTGAGTGGCGGGGGAGGTTGGGGAGCCCGTGGGCTACATTTGGGTGCTCGGGTAGGCACCGTCAGGTGGGGCAGGTAGCCAAGGTGTGTGTGCTGTGGCGGAGGTCAGGTTTTGACTGGTTTTGCTGTTCCTTCAGGAAGGACAAAATGCTGGTGACGCTTGAGGAAAGGCTTAGATGCAGCTTCAGACTCTCCCAAACTCCAGTGAACTGTGCGTTATCTTCCCTGCCCACTCCCCCATGGTTTTTTAAGCCAAGACTTTTGAAAAAGCGTTGGAAGCTGTTTATGTGAGGCTGAGAGTTCCTGGAAGCCTCCTGCTGGTTCTGCTCTCCTGGCACAGCACTGCTGGGTTTTCTTTCTGCTAGTGAAGTAGAAAATGTGCTCACTATTGTGCAAGTAAAATAGTGCAGCAGGTATTGGTTGAAAATTGCAAGTGTTACCTCTGTAATGGGTCTGCAGCCCTGTTATTTTGTTTTTAATGTACTTTCCATTTCATTGGAACAGAAGAGGGAAAGAATGAGAGCTATGCCATAGTTCCCAGTTCCAGAGGCTGCTGTGGGTGGCAGCTCTTACAGCCCAGCACTGGAGGAGCTGTCTTTAAGCTGTTCCTTCTGTTAAGCTGCTGCCTCCTGTGAGGCCTGAGCGTAACCTAGAACAATCTGTGGTATTATATAAGCATCTGCGTTCTAATTGCTTTAATTTTCCTGCTGCTCCAGTTGGGAATGCTTCACGTTACCAAATGTCAAGATTGGTATTAAAAGAAACCTGCAAGAAATGGAGTTTGTTACTTAATTTCATCTTTTTCCTACCACAAACCAGTCACTGGATCTAATACTCAGTATTTGGCTGGGGTTCACATTGGTGGAACTGCTTTGACACAAGAACTTTTTTTTTTTAATGTTAACTCTGATTTTTGGAAGACTCCTAAATGTGATCAAGTTGAGAGAACTCTGTGCAAAGGTTAGAAATGTATGAGAGACTTGAGAGATGTGAATCAACACCCTTCTTGCTCTCTGGCAAGCAGAGGTATGAAAAAGTGCGTGTTCTTGTCAAACTCTGTTTCTATAAAAAAGGATAGATGAAGAGTATAAAAAGGAGCAGCAATTTGTCCTGTGCACCCCTGTCCAAGTGTTCAGGTCAGTGCATTGTGCTGCAGGACACCCCTGCAGCGCTGTGCCTGTTGTGAAGCTGTGGAGCGGTCAGGCACCGACATGCAGCTCTCCAGGAGCCTTGTGGAAGGATATTAATACTTCTCTGGCCCTGGTGCAAGCTCAGCTCATGTTTTAGCTCTGAGCAGTTGCTGTGGCTGAGGCAATTCTGTCTGAGCTCAGGCTGTGACCCTGAGCGTGTCTGTGAGAGGAGGAGCTGGCAGAGCAGGGCAGAGCCTGCACTGCTGAGCTGAGGGGGGTTTTCTCTCTGAGCACATCACCTGAAGGCTGTGAATGTGAAAATTCAGCACTGCTGAGCCTCCTCAGCTCCAGCTGTAGAGAACATCCACAGACGAGTCATCTACAGCGTGGGCAGAGCTTTTTCATGAATAGCTGGTGTATGTGTTGTGCTGCTTCCCTTTCTCATTCTGCTCCTCAGCTGCCCTGAGTAAATCTGTGGCTCTCATCCCCCAGCCTCTCTGACCTGAGGTCCCCAGGCTGTTCCTTGGTGGGCACCCTTTGATTCCAACATCGTGCCCACCCCAGGGCACAACCTCACATCCATCCCCTCTGAGACTGAAGAGCTGCCTGACCTTCTAAAGGCTGGAATTGAATAACTTCAGGGAGAAGAGGTGCTGTGGGAGAAAACCATGTCTAGCTTGGAGAACTCAGTAGGGCTTGGAGTGTGAAAGGTGGGTTTTGTAACCACAGGAAGTGGAACCAGGCAAGAAAATGTGCTGATGGGGCAATTTATCAACCTGGAGAATGTGTTCTACTCCATTAGTTACGGGATACTGCTTAAAGCATGTATTGCTTACTAGGCTGGGAATAGTTGGTTTTTGTTTCAGGTAATAATGAGAGATGTCTAGATGCTTCCTTACTTTAGCTTAATTATTTATGTAGTAATAGAGTGAATCTGTCACTTTTTATATTTGAAGAGTTGGAGATAAACGTTGAGCCTGTGTACTGGCGTGATGCAAACTGATTGTTACAAATGCCAAAACTGTACCTGCTTCTTGCTAATGTGCTCTCAAGTGGTGCTTTAAAGAGGCCTTTTGATGTCATGGCAGAAGAGACCAACCTAACAGACAGAACTGCTTGTTCCTGGGTACCGGAACAGATAATCCAAGGGATAGCACCAGGCTTTTTACCCTTAACTCCTCCATGTGTGTATGCACAGGGAAAGGGTGATATTGTTTTAAGGGAAGACAGGCCATGAAAGCTGACACTCCAGATTTGGAGCCTGAGCTCCTGTGTGTTTTCACCTGGGGATACATCACTCGCTGTTTGCCAGTTGTTCTCTTACACCCACCTCCCTCCCAGGATGTAGGGATGGACTGGAGTTTGAAACAGGCCAGTGCCAGGATCCTGAGCTCTGCAGGCAGGGACAGCTTAGCAGAACCCAAATTACTACATGATAAACTACTGGATACAGGCTGAAAGCATCTGGAAACCTTCAAACTGCACATTTAGTGTCCTGAAGGAGAGCTTGTATAACAAAACTCTGTCAGAGGTTGCTGTTTGTGTCTGGAGCCCTGCCTGCAGAGTGCATTCCAGGGTGTCCTATGGCTGTGGGTTGATCCTGCCTGCAGCCTGTTCCTGGGGAAAGCAGAAATGTGTTCTTTAAACACCCAGCTGTTTGCAGCTGATCCATGGTGATCATCCAAGGTGAATCAGCATCCTTGCTTGCTTTTCAGTTCTTAAAATACGCATCCACCTCTGTCAGCTGAAAAAGGAATGAAGTCTGATTCTCCCTCCAGACTGGGCTGTTACTGGAGCTCACCAGTGCTGATCCCAGCTCTTAGTCCCATCTGACAGTTCCATCAGAGTCCGCATGCAGGATAGTATTCATTAAACAGGGTGTCCATTTGTTAAGCAGATGTGTATGTATTCCTGATAATTCCTCCTATGGCTGCTCACCAAGCAGCTTTTTGAGGGGTTTAAAACAATCTCTACTTTTCCTGTGTTTGGTTTCCATGCAAAAAGCCCTTTCCTGCAGTCTGCTGCATTAGGCACAGTGATGTACTGTGAGACTTGCAGTTATAAAATAGCTTTGCAAGGTTTTGGTACCATTTGCCTCCCTCCCAATTAAATTTGGCTCATTGAAAACATCCTTTCTGTGTTTCTCTGCCTACCAAGCCATGAAGACAGCCCACCAATATGTTCCTGTATTGCTTTCTGCAATAGATGGCAAGAAATGGGGAAAATTCAGTTCCATCTTCCTATGAAAAAATGAAGGCTGTGCAAGATGGTGCTGGTTTGAAAAAGGTCTAATTTTTAAATTCTGCAGGGAAACAGCAGGAGAGTGAACTGGGTAACAAATATGCAGGAAATCAAGGTGCTGGAGTTCAAGGTGCCCCATGCAAAGAGCTGTGTCATGGCACAGAGGGAGTGGTCTGGGATAAAAGCCTATTCTTTAGTTTCAAATAAATGAACCCCAGCACTGGTGAAAATTGAATTTTGTGCTCCATGACTTGTGATTTGGCCCTGTTCAATATAGAGCTTCTTCAATTAACCCTTTGAAGTTGCCCAGGATATTCTCTGGATTGACCAAGTTTTGTTGGCATCATTGGGCTTTGCTTATTCTCATCCTTCCAGGTTCACAAGTTCATCCAATTACTCCTTCAGGAGACTGCCTGGAAAGGCTTTCCAGGTTAGGTGTTATCAATAGAGGTCTGAAGGATTGTTCAGTTTGTTTTTCTAGGTTCTTAGTTCTTTATGTAGTTAAATGGTAACATTTACTCAATGTCTGTGCTGGGGAAATAAACTAAAGATGCCAAAGCAACTGGGGGGGGAGAGAAGGATAATCTAGGAAGATCTGTTCTGTCCCAGCCCTTAAGGTTTCTTTTTGTTTTAAATTATTTACCAGATCGATTTATTCATGTCTAGAAAAGGGCAGTGATTCTGGGGAAAAAACAGCAGCTTTCCCTTGGGAACATAAAAAGCCAAAACAAGTGATCAAAGTTTTGGATGAACTTGAGGAGAAATAGAGGTGTTGCTGTCAAAAGAGGGTAACCAATGTAGCTGGGATTTGCAGTAATACCCTTACAGCTTCGCCTATCTGGTATGGGAGTTCTGTCCTTGCTCAGAGGAGGACCAGCAGCCCAGGGAGGTAAACTGCAAATCTTTGAAGCTGAGTGGATGAAAAGCAGAGCAGGGCTCAGAGTGCTGCTGGGTGAGAGTCCAGAGCCCTCCTGGAGGGCAGAGCTCTGCTGGCCTCAGCACGTTTTGGTGCCATGGCACTGCTCAGAGCTGTGCTGGGACAGGTCTGGAGTGGACTCTGGCTCTGGGAATTCCTTTCCCAGGCGCAGCTCTCCTCTGCAGTCAGCAATAACCAGGCCTCCCAAGCTGTGGCTGCGCTGGAGGAGCACAGGGGAGGTACTGCTCCGTGGCTCGGAGCTGGTGGTTCTGTGGCAGGCTCGGTAAACATGTCCTTCTTTTGGTTACCCTCATTTGAAGCCTAGACTGGAAACCAGGCCCATGGCAGTTCTCAGTGCCTCCATGTCACTGTGGTGCTGACAGATGGCTGTGGGTGACCTCAGCTGAGCACAGCAAAGGTGGCTGGAATGGGTGACATTGTTCACCAGTTAATTGGCTCCTTGGACGGTTGTACCAAGCTGTTAAAATAACTGTCCTGTCTTCCTTCCCTTCCAGTGTCACCATGAATGAGTTTGGGCAGGGAACTGTTCCTGTTTCCAGCCAGTTCTGTTTGAAATTTGTCTGCAGGAGTATCCAGGTTGCTAAGTGAGGGCAAGAGCACTGATCCTGGCAAGAGGGACAGTGGTAGGAAAGGAGGCTGGGGAGGAACTGCCCACTTGCCAACAGACCCATGTTATGTTGAGTTAATGACTGATAAGTTGTTCTTTATGCTTGGGTCAGTTGCCCTGATAAGATCTGTTTCCTTTCTCTTGAGAAATAAATACCTTGTTTAGGTGGTAAGGCTCTGCAATTCCTATCATCCAGCAGATCTAACCAAAGCAGAGGGAGTATTTTCCTACAAGGACATAAGATGTCCCCATGTCAGGATATCTGGCTTAAAACCAAGTTCCTTTTCTTTGCTGATGGTGCTCCTGGACTCAGTTCAGAGAACACCTTCTGCCTGTCTTTCCAGAAGCTGGTGGATGTGTAGAAAGGACAGGGGGGCACCTTTTCCTCCAAATAAGATATTTTATACTTAGAAAAGAAAAAACAAAAGGCAGATTGGGACTTTCAGCTACTGTGTTCATACCAGTGTAGCAGAAATACTCTTTTAAATCAACAAATATTGTAAGAATCCTGAGTGACCTGCTCAGTATTCTGGGCTCTCAAAGCTGTTTATGCTGTCTGCTTGTTCTCCCCATTCTTTTTCTCCTCTCAACCTGCAAACGTAAGAAACGTGGTTTTCCTGATATTCAGAAAGATACCTCCTATTTCTGCCAAACCTGGTCTGTCTTCCTCGCATTCCTGAGCTGGTAAAGATGGGAATTTCAGTAATGACCAAACAGAACACTGTGTCCAAGCATGAGAGGAGATAACGGTGAATTGAGAGATTCTGCTTTCTTAAAAGCAGCCAATTCTGGTTGCTGCTGAAAGGGCCCGAGCCAACCAGATCCCTTGGATCAGGGAACACCCCAGGAGGGCAGTGGTGTGTGCAGGGAGCAGTGTCTGTCTGAGCTCAGCCTCTGATCCCGAGCCAGACCAGGCTCATGTGTCCCTCCCACATAACTGAGTGGCTGTGGCTGCCTGTGCTCGTTCTTCTGCCTGGGATGTTCCTGGGATAACCTCCTTAGGAATAACTGCTGTGGAGCAGAGATGGAACTCACTGGAGGAGTCTGTGGTGCTTGGATCGCAGGGAAGTGCAGCCCTGTGGGCATTGCTTCAGTGTGGGCTCAGCTCTGTGACACTTGAGACGTGTTTGGCTAAACAGAAATGTCTCAGTAAGAGTCGGTGAAATCAGCAATGTACAATTTGTGCTGGTTCCTTGTTATTCTGGTAGGCCACTTCTGTGGAGTGTCAGCTCTGACAGCAGAGTGCGAAACATCTGCAGGGCCAGGGCCAGACTGTCCCTCAGCTGGGCTGGGACAGGGCAGGGAGTGACCCCTCTGTGGGATTGAGAAGGGCTGATGAGCAGGCAGGACAGATAGGAGAAAATAACAGGATAGCAGAAATAAGGGTGGTTTGAAGCAGGTTCTTCCCTCATCTAGATTATTTACTCGAGCAATGGATGTTATCAGTTCCTTCAAAATGAAAATAACTTGGAATGCACATTTTACTGAAGGAGTTGAACATCAAAAGGTGTCCATAAAGCCTGGAACTTGGCGAACGGAAGAGAGATTTAAATGTCTGTGGGAAAGAGATCAGATACTCCTCTTCAAATTTACCTGCCCTTATTATCTTTAAATTACTTTTTATGCAGGTAATTAAAGAGCCTTTTAAGAGAACTAGAAACCAATAATTTGAATATAGCATGTACTTTGAGTTGCTCTACAAAAAGCACCTCAATTTTGTTTTAAGATAAATATTATAGAACCTGTGAAAAGGCTTTCTGTTCTTTATGACTCTATTTCAATACTGTTTACTAACAGAAATGTTTGTTGCTTTTTCTTTTTCCAGACCTATTCAGGGCTGTTCTGTGTAGTTATAAATCCTTACAAGAACCTCCCAATTTATTCAGAGAACATTATTGAGATGTACAGAGGGAAGAAGCGCCACGAGATGCCACCGCACATTTATGCGATATCCGAGTCTGCCTACAGGTGCATGCTGCAAGGTAAGGAGAACTCAGTCACTGGGGATTTAACAGCTCCCTGCCAACTCCTCCATGTGCCTGCAGCCTGGAGTTTCCTTAGCCAGCTCCATGCAATCAGAATTTTAAAGAGGTGGGGAGAGAACCGTGGTTGTGTGACTTGCTGAGGCGCAGCAGCAAAGTGACACCAACACAACTGTGCAGGGCCAGTTGGTGCTCTGGAAGTTGTAGCAGAAATACTTTTTTCCTAAAAAGAATGAAGAGATTAGTTTCATGTCAAAAGATGTGCACTGGCCGTGGATGAAGGAAGAGTAAAAGAGTGTGATTGAAAAGGGAAAGCTATAAAAATGTTGGTGTTTTGGCAGCTGACAAATAATCTGAGGTGACAATGGAACAATGATGTGTTTGAGTTCAGAAAGAGGTCAGGGAAATACTTAACCTGGAGGAATTTATTTTTTTTCCTCCCAACTGATGTATGTCTGTAGTAGAATAAAGTGAGTTTATGGAGGGCTCATGGTTTGAATTTTGGCTTTAAGGCTGTGCCGGACAAACACGAAAACTGAATCTGATGTGATACAAATTTGTTGAGATGAGCACATGCTGTTGAACTTGCACAGTTGCATTTCTGACACAGTATTTTGGAAGCACAGCTCATACTATCCAATATTGATTGATATTGAGGGGGCTGTTAGAGGTGTGGGGACAGGAGCATGCTGTATCCAAAGGGTGTGTGTAACCAAGAGCCAGGTCTGCACACCTCACCGTGTTCTGTGCTGTAGCTCTGGAGGGACTGGAGGGAGGGCAAAAGCTATTTGAGCTACTTCACACAAACTGAGCAAGAGCTGTTTCTGCTGCCAGGTTAACTAACCATTTAAATGTTAACTTTTTCTAGACCTTTTATATCTTTCAATACATCACACAAGTCTTTGTTTCTTCAGTTGTGACTTTGTCTTTAGGGCTGCTTAATAATCAACTACAGGTTGCTGAGTGTCCTTTCACCTCAGGAGAGCTGTGCCAGCAGAGTGGGGTGATGCAGGGACAGGCAGGGGAAGAGCAGCAAACTGGGGCCACCAAGAGTTGTTCTGCTTCCCAGTGGGTATTTGGGCCCTCTGTTTTCGTGTGTATTTGTGAAAGAAACTTTGACTTCTTGACCAGAACAACATCCTCTAACAGTGCAGGTCAGAGGAGCCCCAGTAAGTCCATGTGGAATAACAGCAGAGCAAACCTTAAGGTTTATTTTAAGGAGTTTATTGTAGCAGTGTCAAGTGGTTTGTGATTAAGGGCTTCCCACTCTGAAAGCCCCTCTTGAAATGGTTTCAAGAATACTTTGAAAAGTTCTTGAGACAAATGTCCTCTAATAAAGTAAGTCAATGTCAGTAGTTACCACACTCCGGGTGCTCCATATATTTGCTCACATACCCTGCTGGTACTGATTTGTATCTCTGGAGATCTTCCTATATGGAAAAATGTTACTATCTTTGGAAGATGGAATAGAAAAAATGCACGTGCTGGTATGTTTGGTTACAGTCCTCTTTTCTTTCCTTCTGATATATGGAGGTTTATATTTTGTATCAGATCTCTCTGTGCTTGCTTTCTTTTAGATTTTGATAGTCTTGAGTTCTCATTTGAACAAATGAAGGCATAGCTTGGAATACAAATGGATGAAACTCATGCAAAGAGATCCATTATTTAGGGAATAACTTGTTTAAGGGTAACTAAATCTATGTTTCTAGTGCCCTTCACCTGTATGGAGCCACTCCCTGTTTATTTTAGGAAGCATTTGCAGGAGTTAATGAATTTCCCATTGATGGTTTTTCCCCACAACTGCATTGCAGCGATAAATTAAAACTCCAGCACAGGCTGGTCATAGTGAGGGTGAGCAGGGAGGGTTTGTGTCAGGTGGAGTGGGGAGCTCTGGCACTGACCCTGCTCCTTCTGTGCTTCCAGGGTCTTGGCATGGGCCCAGACACTGAGAGACACTTCAGGGAACCAAGTTTGTCTCCATATAAATAAAACTTGCAATTACAACAACCAAGGTTTTGTAGTCATTAGAGCACCAAATAATATTTGTCCTAACAGTAGCAGATTATTACATTATTCCATTTGTTTTCTGGTTATCAGTGGCAACACAAGGTCAGCTACTGACTGTGCCCAGGATTTGGTGAGGAGAGATAGGTTTTTTCTATCAAATATTTAACACAATGTACAAAATGTCTTTAATCTTCTAACTCTGCCTTGTGTTTAGTAGGCATTCAGCCTTTAATGAAACAGAAAATACGTGTCAGAGAGTTTTGGCTGGTAGAAGTATGTCTCTAACCAAGAACTAGCTGGGTTAATCGAAATGCTTCAGATTAATCATCAGAGGTCTCTGCAAGCATTTATTTGCAGCATAATCCTTGGCCAGGATGCTTTTGCTGATAAGTTACTGACACATACTTGTAAAAGTGTTGTTCTGCAGTTCCTGTCTGTGTCTGTGCACGTAGCTGCTTTGGGAGATAGAGCTGGCATGGCAAAGAGAGGGCTGGGGAGAGGAGTTTTTCCAGTATTATTGCAAGTCATGCTACTGCTGGTACAGCATATCCATAGGTTTCTTTTGATATGGATGACTGCTGTGTTTCCAGTATTTGACGTCTGAAGTTTAATTATTAGGATTCAAACCTGAAATTGAAACCATAGGAATGCAATTCCTTTGGAGAATATGGCCTTACCCTGATAGAAATATCCTGGCCACTAATTTAGATTAATGACAGTGGTTGGCTGGATTTTCCTGGCCTGTTCAGTGGTATTTTGTGCAGTATAATCATGTTTATTTTCCTTGCAGCTAATCACAAACTACTCATTTCCAGGTGTTTGTGAGCAGTGTTTA
This sequence comes from Origma solitaria, assembly GCA_013397895.1. Lineage (NCBI taxonomy): Eukaryota > Metazoa > Chordata > Aves > Passeriformes > Acanthizidae > Origma > Origma solitaria. The sequence goes on from VZRL01000967.1 coordinate 63,323, forward strand.
CAGTGATGAACAGGATACCTGGACCTGAGCTGTGACTCTGAGCAACCTGATTTCTTAAACCACAATTTTTCTGTGCTGAGAATCGGGCACAGTGAGTAAAGTGTTACTCAGTCTCTTAATACTTCCATGCCTCTAATTCAGAGCATGGACAGTCACAGCTCAGCTTCCAGTTTCTGCTGTTCTGAGGTTTCATATGTTTAAATTAATATTTGTGCTTAAATAAGAAAATTGAAATTTCTATTTAGATTATGAAAGCAGAAGGTTTTCTGGTCAGCAGAACTGGTGCATATGCATCTCCATAGTTATTCCTTTTCTTAAACATTGCTGGAACCCTCTAAATTTTCCTAAACTGGGGATACAAGTGGATCCCTGCAGTTCTCCCTGAGTGCTGTGGTAGGAAAGGTCTGTGTGGAAGCATTGCTGAGTGCCAGCCATCGAGCCTTGCTCTGTTCTTGGCCCCCTGAAGAATTTCCTGTTTGGGGGGACCTCCTGCCCCTCTGGCTGCCCAGGTCAGCCCTCCCTGTGCCCTTTGGGGAGGGGAAGAATGGGTTGGAAATGTGGGTCAGTGCTTGCCAAACACAGAGGGCAAGGGGTGGGGGAGAGCTCTGACCCAGAGAATAGGCCCAAGGAGGCGTTTTGGAGGGGGAATGCTATTCCCCAGGGAGACAGAAAGGATTCTGCAAGCTGCCACAAGAGAGGGAGGCGCAGCATTGTTTTCCATGGCTGAGTGCTGCAGATGGACGGGTCAGTGGTGGGGCACTGTGAGGCAACAGGGATTTGGGGGGAGTTCTGCAAGGAAGAGCAAAACTCAGGCAGTGCTGCATCTCCTGAGTGCTGCAACACTCGTATTAAAGATTGACTTGGAGGTAGTCTTGTTTAAGACAAGCGAGACTTGGGTGCATTCTAGTTATGCCAGTCAGGATTTCTCTTCAGGAAAAGACTCATTACTCAGTGCCTGACCGCAGAAGATAATAACCTGCAATTCAGCTTTCCAGACTGGATTTCCCCTCTCTTTCCCCCAGTAATTATTTTTCAAAGTGCTGTGGTAGTAGGGTGTTACTTCACAGGTGGTTTAGTGGATTTCTCCTGCACTTTCCCTTCATTTCCCTAAGGAGGAGGTGAAGCAGGGAGTACCCATATCCCAGGGGTGATGGACTGAAACAGTGGGGTGGGGCTGGTGTTGGCCCCACAAAGCATTGCTGGAAAGAGGTTTTCAAGGCTGCTGGACAGTTGACACGATCATAAGGAGTTGGTGTCCTAATCCCTGTGACACTGTTGACCTTAATTCTGTCTGGTTATACAATTTGCAAGCCTTGCTAGCGTTCCTCAGTCCTGCTAAAAATTATGTGCCATAAAAATTGGCCACAGACTAGGATATTCCTTAAGAAAATGAATTCTGTAGGGCTGATAGTTCTGTGACAATATTTTACCGGCAAGGGAGACTTGATTGTGCAAAAGCAGCACTCATAAATTTTTCTCTAGTGCTTTTACCACAGTTGACTTTCTCTTTTCCCTCTTCCCTTCCAAGTGTCCCACTGGATTTCTAGAGGAAGTATGGCTTTGTTTTATTATGCCTCTTTATTCAGTGACATAAAAGTGCTTTGGAAGAAATATTAAGGAAATCTTGTTGACTTTTTGTTGCCAAAGCCCAGCTTGCCTATTAATATTACTCTTGTATAATTATGCTTAGTCTCTCCTTTTTATCCTGTTTCCCTGAGGACATCTTGATGAGCACCAAATTAGCACTGATATTTTAGGCCTGCCTTTAATCCTGTTGCAGAGAAGGTTTATCGGAAACAGTGTAAGACGTGAAGGGAACACTTGGTGTTGGAGAAGCCAGAACTGCCTACAGGTGCAATACTTCTCTCTTAAAAACATCTTATTGATCTATATTTGTAGTTAATCTTAACTTAAGTCCTCCCTTGGGGGCATATCCACCCCCAGATATGGAAGAAAAGAATTGAAACTAAAATTAGACGACTCTTTTCTTTTAAAGGTCTATTAAATGTTCAAATGGAAGAGGGAAAAATTGCTCTGAGAATAAAAATCTTGGGAGTGATGGTTGGTGTTCTCTGTTGTGAGGAGCAGATGGGATCTGATAAATGTGCCATTAATGTTCTTGGTATTTTCATTACATCTCCACTTCCCAAAAGGCTCCCCAAGGCCTTTTAACGAGCTACAGAGTGCAGGATGATGATCCCAGCAGAACTGGCTGCTTCGTAAATGCCAGGTGAAGGATTTATAGGTCCCTTTATTGTTACACTGAGAATTCTGGGGTTTCACTTGGTCCACTCAGGCAGGTGTGGAATATAAATACTAAGGTGACAATACCATTAACATCCAGATTGCTTGTACACCTCCAGGAGTGTAACAGGCAATGTCTTCATGGCTGAGTGCAGGGAAAGAGATTCTTGAAGCAAGAAATAAAGCAGAACAAACTGAAATCCATCATGCTGAAGCAGTCTCCTGCCTCATTATTTTTAAATTTGAAGTAAAATGATAAATACTTCTGTCAGCTGAACTGGTTTTGCAATATTTCATCTTTTCCTCACTTTTGTGTTCTGTCTCTTGATACTAAACCTGTGTGATTCAGGGGCTGGGAGTTGTCATGATTTAAATTACTGCAGCTTGCTTGGCCATCTGTGAATGGCATCAGTAGCAAGTACTTATTGAGCAAGCTCAGCTGAGCTTAAAGTACCACAATCTAGTTCTAGAAACTGTATTTTTTTGTTATTGTTGGAAAAGTTTCAGTTTTTTGGTTCTTTACTGACCTTTGTCCTTCTCTGTGTCAAAATGTGACTGGAACCCTGTCTATTGTTCAGCCTCGAGGATCGGCACTTAATTAGGGAAACAGCTCTTTCTTAAGGCTCAGTTGAAGTGTATTTGAAGTGGTTGACATCTTTTTTATGTAATTTCAGTATCTTTCTTGTATTTAGAAATGAGACAGGAATGACAATTGTTACATAATGAATATTTAGTTTCTTCAGTGCCTTGGTTGTTTTCTTCTCATTTCTGAAGTGAAATGCTGTAATAGATGAGCCACTTCCATGGGCTTTTTTGGTTGATATTCTGAGCAACCAGAGATGACTTTAATTTTAAAACTTGCTATGCAAGCTGGCCTCATAATTGAATTGTGACTGTGCCTACAGACAGGAATTCAAGACTAAGTGCATCCAACTTGGGAAATCATTCATGAGATGAATCATTTTGTGCCATTACTCAGTCAGCACCTGCTTCTGCACTGAAGCTTTAGTTTAAATTAAACTCCTTTTATTTCTAGGTAGTTGTGAAATGGATAATTTGCTTCTGCTTGGCTCAAGCCTGGAGATGACAGGCACAGGCAGCAATGCCTTGATGTAACAAACCCTTCAATGTGCTCTGATCTGGAGAGCAGCGTGAGAGCCCTGCCGCGTGCTGTGTGCTGGGCACAGAGCTGGGGTTTGTCACTCGGGCCTGCATTCCTCTGGGTGCTCAGCTAAGAGTGCAGCTATGCCATAACTGCTACAGCCAGCACTTGCAGGAGCTCCTTCTGCCTCCCCCTTCCTCTGGACTTAAATTTCTTTGTTATCCTTTGGCAAGGAAGCAACAAGCAGCAGAGCACTGTTTATCCCTTAGCAAGAGGGGAGAAGTGAGGGCTGCTGGTGTCCTGCTCCTTGTCTTTGACTCCAGGGTCACATCACCAACACAATTGCCAATTTATATCTTGGTGGATCTCCAGCTTCCTTGCACTTGTCCAGACTTGATGCTCTCAGGTACTTGGCTGCTTAGGAATTCCTGGCAGACCTTGTGTGCCTTCCTCAAGGATCCAGAGTTGCAAGGTGGTGCGCATCTGTTTCATAGAACAAGGTGAATAAAAGCCCATGGCTTTCTGACCACCGTGGGGCATTCAAATTCATCCTGTTCTAGGGCTTTTTCAGAGCCATCAGATGGTGTGTAGAAGGAAAATGCAGAAGAAAAAGCAGGAAAAAATAGGGGTCTACCTCTTTATGTATGCTGCCTATGAAGTTACTCAGGGAAGTTCTTGTAGAAAATTTGAGGAAAATATTAGGAAATCACTCTCTGAAGGGTTTGTAAATAGAAAAATTTTGAAAATAGAAAATATTTAAATAGAAAAGTTTTTCTATTTGAAAATAGAAAAACTGCAAGAATCTCAGAGATGGAATAGCTGATGGACTGTGCTGCACAGAAACATTTCACACAAAACATCTGGCAGCAGAGCAGCCAGATGTGAACTGCTGGTGCCATCTCAGGCTCCTGCTCAGATCTGGGAATCTGGAGTGCACTATACTCATGCTCAGCTTTCCAAAAGGAGTTTGATAACAATCCTAACCAAAGGGGCCTTTAAGCAGTGTGAGGAAAGGCCTTCATATAGGCAAAGAACTGGTTAAAAATTGGTCAGTCTTGTCCATTGTTTTTTGCTTTTTTGGTTTGGGAGTTACTGCTGCAAACTCTGGAACCTGCATTCCTCTGTTTGTGCTTTTTGTTCATAAACATCTTGGGAAAGAGAGAGGGCTGTGAGGGGATCCTTGGCTCATTGTTATCCAGGGTAGCAAAAAGGAGAGCCTGATGTGCAGAATTGTAGCTCAGAGTGCAGGAGGAGGCTGAAATGGGGTGTGAGCCTCTGTGTGTCCCACCGAGCTCTGGTGTGTGCTGGGGGTGAATTCTCTTCGTAATGTTGGAGCTGCTGCTGCTTAAATAGGAGCTGTAGGGATGAAAGGTTTGTGGAAACCTAAGTGCATCTGTCAGCCGTGGTTGTAAATCAGGTAGAGAATGTGAGGAGTAAGTGGAAAAGGGATTAATCTGGGAAACATTTTTACCATAGACTTGGAACATTTTCTTTCTAGTTTCATAATATATACAATCAATCTATAATAATATAATATTTTTATAATATATAGACTTACAGTACATGCCAAGGGCAAACACAGGTGCAACCCCACCTGCAGAGCTGCCTCCAGCTCAGGGGTCCCAGCACAGGAAGGATGTGGAGCTGCTGGAACCAGTCCAGAGGAGGCACCAGGATGATGCTCTGAGAGCTGGAGTTATTCAGCCTGGAGAAGAGAAGGCTCTGGGGAGACCTCAGAGCACCTTCCAGTGCCTAAATGAGCTCCATGAGAGCTGGAGAGGGACTGGGGACAAGGGTCTGGAGTGACAGGAATGAGGGAGTGGATTTAAACTGAAAGAGCAGAAGTTTTGATTAGAGATTATGAAGAAATTTTCCCCTGTGAGGGTGGGGAGGCCCTGGCACAGGTGCCCAGAGAAGCTGTGGCTGCCCCTGGATCCCTGGCAGTGCCCAAGGCCAGGCTGGACATTGGGGCTTGGAGCAGCCTGGGACAGTGGGAGGTGTCCCTGCCCATGGACAGGGTGGGACTGGATGATCTTTAAGGTTTCTTCCAACCCAAACCATTCTGTGATTTAATCTGCACTTTGTGCAGCCCTGGCCTGCCCTGCTTTCAGCAAAGAGGAAATGGAACAAGAGACATTGAAAAAACAACTGGAATGAGCAAAACTGTTCAGTAAGGAAATGACAATTCAGGTCAGATGTAATAGAAGTCTAAATCTGAAGTGGCGCAGGCAGAGGGAAGAGTGAGCCTCCTCCACCCATCTCTTCCTATGCAAGAACAAAGAGTCATTACTTGGAATTTGCAGATGACATGTTCAAAAGAGCAAAAAGAGCCAATTTTTTTAACAACAGAGCTAAACTGTGATAGTTGGTGCCTCAGGGTATAGTGGTGGCTTAAAGCCTATGTGACGAAGGTATGAACAGGAACACATGGATTAGGAAATTGAAGGAGAATTTGATAGCTGCCATGAAAGTCTTGTGGGGAATCATCTCCTGTTTTCAGTCCTTGCATTGTCTGCTGTTGGACTGAGGTGCTGGTTCCAGCTCTGCCTTGCCCTGTCAGTAAGTTTGGTTTGGAACCTGCACACAGGAGTGCAGGTGGGTTAATGTGGCTTACATGGTCATGGCCTGGCTGTCCTAATGCTGGAGGATTGGGGTTGGGATTTTCCTCGCTGGGCATGGAGGGGAGAGCTGGGAGTGCAGGAATCTGCTGCTGCTGGCTCTGCAGAGCCTGGTGGCCCTGCTGGAAACTGTCGCACAGCTGTGAATTTATTATGAGTGCATGGAGCTTTGTTGGGTGATTTCCATCTACTGCTCTGAGGTTTTCAGCAGGCCAACAAGAGGCAGCTGGTAAATGGCATTCTATCTCTTTTAAAGCAGAAGTTGTTTGTGGTAACATTGAGCATCTCAAATGAAAGAGATTTAAAGGATGAAGTTAAAGCTTTCTTCACAAAACCACAAGGAAATATTATTGCCTTTAGTACCAGAATGAGTTTATAGTTACTGGGTCAAAAATTTCTACAATTATTATAATCTTTCCTGTACCCTTGTTTTTCACATACTTTTCTAAAGAAAGAAGGCTGGAGGAAAGGAGGTGTTGGGTGCTGAAAATGGATGAGGAAAAGTTGTTGGTAGGGAGGTGCTCCTCGTGTTCCCGTCCTGCTTCAGCAGGGAGATATTTCCCGCTTTTGAGTGTAATGTACCCCTGCTTATTAGATGGAAATGGTGTTAAAACAACAACCAAAGCCGTTTGATAACTAGTGACTCTTCACGAGGGAAGGATTCCTTCAGTTACCATTACAACATTGTCTGCTGTGAAACTGCTGGATGGGTGTTAGTGCTTTGTACTTCCATGAAATAATGGTTGTGTCGGGCCTGTGTGCTCAGGGGGGAGAGAGAAGGGGATTTTAAGGATTTCCCCCTGTAAATATCAGAAGGAATATATGATGCTCATGTTTAGAGGAGCGGCAAAGGGAGGAGGAAAATTCTTGGGTGTGTGCACAAATCCAAGTGAGTGAGAGGTCTTTTGACCTTAAGAAATTAAGGTCAACACCTTTCTTCCAAAGGAAAGGCGATCTGTGACTTTGTCTTAAAAGCTGATGGATGGATTTATATTGTGCAATTGCAAACTGTTGTGCTAAATTGGAATTTATTATGAACTTAGATGTGATTCAAGCACAAGAGGGTGGGGGTGTGGTGTTTGTTCTCTGACTTGCTGAACTTCTTTCCTATGCAGAATCAAACGTCAAGCAAATTTGTGTTTAAAATAAAAGTAACATTAACTCGGGGTTTTTGAGGAAAGGATTTTAGTGTTTGAACTGTCTAACTTCATTTGGGAGACCCACCCTCCCCTACTCAAATCTTTGTTGTAGACAAATGTTCAGTTTGAACACACACATGTAGTGTGTTGTGCTGTACCTTCCACACTCACATGGTGGTCGAGACTGTAAAGCGATGAAAACTCAGGAGCTTTTGTCTCCTGAAATATCTCATGAGATTGTAGCAGGGCCTTTTGCATGTTCTCTTGGAGAAGCATTTTGGAATTTCTTATGGTGTTCAGTGCTTGGAAAAAGCAGTTACTCCAGTGCTGAAGAGCAGAGGTGTACGGAGTCTGTGCAGCAAATCTGTGACCAAAAATATTTTTACATAACCATGTTTGTCACAAAGCTTGCTGTGGGACTGAGGATATATGCATCAGAAAAATCCTTCCAACTCATTGCCCAGCAGCAGCCAGGCTGAGGTGTTGGAATGGGTCCCTGACCTTGCTGTGGTGGGGTGATGTGTGAGGTGCTCTGTGTCCTGTGTGCGATTGAACACACCGCCAAACCACTGCCCCTGCTGTGACTCTTGTCACGCTTGCTATCTCTCCAAACTCAGTTCAGGCATAGTCAAACAGCTTGGGAAAGAGGTCACCGCAGTGAAAGTTCCAGCCCGTTTTGTTAAGTGGTTTGTGCTTGATTGTTTGTTTGGAAAGGACGAGAGCAAAAGTTAAATGAGTGAGCTTACATGGCAGATCTTACAGTTAAAGGGCCTCCTTGAATCTTTGTCTTAGTTGACAGTGTAATCTTTGTCTAAACAAAATTATTCTACATGGGAAGTAGAACAACTTAAGCAGGATTGATGGAGAATGGAAACCACTGCTACGCTGAGTGCTCTGCAGTCCAAATAAACCTTGTCCAGCCTGTGGCTTGCCAGCTCCTACTAATCTTAGGTTACTGCTAAGCAGAATGCAAATAAGAACTGAAGTGTAAATGTAGGGATGGCCTGTGTGGATTTTCATTTCTCCTGGGAATGCTCCTTGGGAGCCCCAAATCAGGAAGGTAAAGATTTGCTCCTGTGTTGTTGTCAGCTTCATGGGTGTAAGGGACCAAGTCCTGGCAGCTCTGGCTGGGGAAGTTAGAGGAGTTTTTCCTTAGGGATTGTCACTGCCCTTCAGCTGAGCTGCTTTAAACCCTGCTGTGTGACCCCGTCCTTGGCCTGGGCAGTGAACTGGGCCCAGAAGCTGTGCCTGGCCCCATGTGGTGGTGTGGGGGTCAGGAGCACTCCCTCAGCCCAGGGAGTTTGCCCTGATTTTCTCCAGACTGAAGTTGCCTTGTGTGCTCTGCTCATGTCCTAAACTACAGCAGTCCCCTGGTTGAAAAGGCTGGATAAATAACCCCATACCTGTCTGAATTTGGTAGGAGAGCATGTTACCTATGAAGTGCTATTCACAAAGGTAGCAGCTCTGTTGTAATTTCTAAGTTACATCTACTGAAGCTTCTCTTAATGATAGTTGATAAAGGTAGTGAGAGACTGGTAGTGAAAACTAAACCATATTTAAGGTTCTTCAAACTCAATTGGGACTAAAAAGTAAAACAAAATCCAGATTCTCTCTGGTATGTGGTGAAGCTGCCCCCAGTTGCATGAGGTGGGCAGGACATAGCCCTGTTTGTTTTGTGCTCTTGTGCTGACTCAGGCCTGGCTGGCAATGCTGAGAACGTCACAGTTTTCTCCTCAGGAATTTGGGGAATTTCAAGCTAATGTTGCAAATGCCTCACTCGTGATTTCTAAAATAGTCTCAATTCACAGCTCGGCTCAGTCCTCCCAGGCTGGGGCTGTGTTGGGTGAGGGAATAATGAGCATGGTCACCTCGTGTGCTGCAGACATGCGAAAAATCCCTGTATCCAGTGCTTTGGGTCACTGGAACAAGTGGCAGGATAAGCCATGACTGGGCTTTGTGCGTGACCTCTGCTGTGTATCACTGCTAATTATTAACTTCATGTACCAGCCAGCAGCAAACCTGGAGCGTGGCTGTTGTGATTTATCTCAAATGTTCCAGAGGAAGGGATAGAACCACTTTTTTTTCCTTTTTAATATAAGCTTTTGTTATTTTAACTTCACAAATAGCAGAACCACATAGAGTGTTTACATCAATGTCCCACCTCACAGTAAAGAGGTATATTAATGACCCTTCACTCCAGACTTGGAGATCTCTTGCAGTAAGAGGCAGGAGTGAAATGCTGGTTTTTTAAAAGGGTTTGGGCAGCTCGAGCTGACAGGTCTCAGACAGGCAGAGGAAATGCAGGAGACGCTGGCTGTGTCTGTGCTCTGTCAGGCTGGGTGGGAAATACCAGGTGAACACCCAGAGCTGGCAACTGCTGATTGATTTAAAGCAGCGCTGTTGCATTTGCCTTTGAAGTTGGGCTGCAGGGAGAGGGTTGATGTAATTCTCCATGGTCTGATGTCTGAGCAGTATTGGGGACTTTCAGTGTTCTGAGAGAAAAGTGTCTGAGCACTGATGAAGCGAAGCTGATAAATATTATTATTCTAAAACTTAAAACTGCTGGATACCCATGAGGAGTGGGCTGCATCTGAATTTGGTCTTTGTTCTGGTATAAATTAATGTTACATCTTTTAGGACAAAGAATGAGAATTTCTGCAAGTTCATTGCTCGACAGTTTCAAAGAAATAAGAGTTGGATATAAAGTCTGGCCAACATATGAATAAGCTGATGCTGACAAGGCAAAAAATAAAAAATAAATGCTGTTTGAAGGTGCACCAAGAGAGATGGCTTCCCCTGAAATGTCTTTGAGAATTTTTCCCTTCCAGAGGTTCCTTTCAGCTTCTGGAAGAATAGTGCAATGATGCTACTCACCTTTCTTGGAGATACCTGTGATGTTTCCATCCTTTAGTCACCTGAAACCTCCTGAGGAGGGTAACCTGACAGTGATACTGTCCAGCTCCTGTAGCATTGCCGAAAGTGTCACATCAGACACTTTGGGCCTGTGTAGCTTCAGCTTCTTTAAAACTTTAAACAGTTTTAACTTGGTCAAATTTAGGTGTTAAAACTTGAAATGTCAACTTTATATTATTAGCAAATGTCCCTCTTCCTGCAAAATTCCCTGGAGGGTTTGATGGGTTACTGTGGGCACAATGCTGATTTATTCCTGCAAACTGCCCTGGCTTTGGGAAGCTGCAGAACTGCACTGAGGAGCGAGTGAGCTGCACATGGAGATGATTGCACAGCTGCAGGTGGAGGTGAAATGCAGGATAACCAGAAATCTCATGGTGCTCAGCAGCCTGTCGGGGCACATTTGGCCTGGTAGGTGCCCAGCAAGCAAACTTGTGCCTGTCACTCTTCCTGTTGGCTCTGGTTAGAGGTGTTTGTTGCAAGTCACTTCACAGTGCTAAGTGTTTGATGATAGTTTAGGGAGTAACCAGGCAACATTTTAAAGACAAACACAAATTAAAAAGGCATGCTTCATCTCTGTAACCAGATCTCTTCCTGTGCTTATCAGTCCAGCAGGAAAATAGGAAAAAGAACATAATTGGAAGCTTGGAATTGAAGAGTGGCAGGTTGTGGGACCGCCTGTGTGCTTTTCTGGTCATGTAGCATTTGTGACCCAGTCCTGGGAGTGCTCTGGCAGCAGCAGAATCTGTGCTGGTGGGAAGGTCTGTCTCCCCCCGGCACTGACCTGTTTTCACAGAACTTGTCAGGAATGCAATTTTTAAATGACCTTGGACAGATTGATATCTGAGCCTGTTCACCTACGGCACAGGGCACATATACAACAGATCCTTGGAGCCTGCATCCACAACAAACAAAGCCATGAGCAGGGAAGCAGGGAGCTCCTCCTGGGCTGTGGCACCTGAGCATGAAATACCACCTACAAATAAACAAGCACCCTCCACTCCCCCTGCACGGGGCCTCTCTTTAGAAAGCCAATTATTTCTCCCATTTGAGGAATATCAAGGGACTTACCTCCTCCACCTCCCCAAAAAAAAGCAAGAATTTTTTTTATGTCTGCTCCAGAAATGGGGCTGGCACTTGGTCACTGCTCTGGAGAGGGGAAAAGGAAAGGCTATGCCAGAATGAATGATCCAGCAGAATCTTGTTCTTAGGTTTGGGGAAGGGCAGCCCTTGCTGTACTTGCAAATAAGAACCATTTTCTCTCCAGTGTTTTCTGCTGGCTGGATGTGTGGCAGCACATTGCTTTTTGTCCAGCCTGAGCAGGTTAAAACTCACAACATGCATACATTTTCACTGCTTTGCTAGATTTAACCTTTTTCACCTTGGCACGCTTATTTCACGTTCTTACCTTAAATGGAGGGGATTCTGAAACAATCAGTACCTGGATAAAAGTGACTGTTTGATAAGAATTGTAATCAGAGATAGATTAAAGCTGAAAGCAGGTAAGACACCTGTGGTATTGTTTTCATAGATTTATCAATGAGTGCTAATTCAAAAAATGCCTTTCTGCTTGGGTGGTTCACTCAGGGATAGGTCCAAATGGCTCCTTCCATTCATTCCAAGTCAAATCATGAGAGAGCGATCTGGGCATTTGCAATACTCAAAATATCAATATAGTAAACAGTAATTGGAGCAAAGCCAGGTGTAGAGGCCAGGGTATCTGTGTGCTTGTATCTGTGTTCTGTCGGAAAGTTCTTGTTGCTGCCTTTGAGTTTCGGTGGGAAACTTGGAAGACAGATTTTTGCTTTTCTGTTTGATTGTCTTATATCAGGTTATAAATGACTATAGTGTGACCAGAGCAGAACAAAGTCATGCTTTTAAGAAAAGCTGCTTTTAAAATACTGTAATTCTTTTGTAGACAGAGTCTATAGCTTTCAACTACCAACTTCTCAGAACATCCTGCCTGAACCAGTTCCCCAGTAAATGTTTAATGTACATGTGGAGCCTTCCCCTGGAGTTAACAGGGATGTTGTTAGGTCTGGTGTGTTGTGGGGCATATCCTTCCATAGCTCGGTGAATGAAGGGGTGTGGAGTCAGATGTTTTTGTATTTTGACAGTCAAAACTTCCTGCATTTTGTTACAACATCAGGATCTATTCTGACTGGATTTTTGAAAACCCTTTTGCAGCTGAGCACCAGGTTTGTTTGAGGAGTTGCCAGCTGCTGTCCCCAGAGCTAATTCCTCTGGGGAGGGGACAGCAGAGTAGGTAAAAATGACTTTTAGAGCTGTAATTCTTCCATTCTTGTGTTCTGATAATTCTTGGCTTCTCTTCCAAGGGTTTGTCCCTGTGGTACGAGGGGTTTCGCGTGTCTGCTGCAGCTCCCACCCTGAGGTGCCTTTGGCTGCCCCTCACCTGGGGCTGAGATCCTGCCTTGGGTGGAGGTGAAAGGAGCAGGAGAGAGAGACATTCACTGCTGGGGATGGGAGGATGTGGCCCTTCTGCTGGGAACGGTTTGCAGCTCACCTGAGCTGTGGAATGTGCTTTTCACAGTGGCTTTACGGTGACCAAAGCCTCAGTAGCTGGCACAAGAGGTGGTTCTCATTTTCCCTATGCTAATTCCAGTGTTTGTCTGGCTCTGTTACAAACTCCACCAGGGAGCTGATCTGGTTGAAAACTAAATTTTGCTGTTCCATCAGCTACTGTGCATGTGGCCAGTCAGCTGCCTGCGCTGGGGAGGAATGGGATGGGACACTGGGCAGAGGAAACGGAGACATCAACAGCTGCTCAAGTTGAATTACAGCAGTGGGGGAGCTCCAGCCTAAAGCTGGAAGTTTGTGGAGTATCAGGTTGTATTGCCTTCATGCCTTCAGATTCCTCTATTCAAAAGGATATCCTAGTCTACAGAAAGTGTTATTTCATCAGCAGAAAATCAATTTTTTTTATTCATAGACTCTGCATAACTTTAACTCTGATTATCAAATTAGGGATATTGTATAAAATCTTTTCTGTACAACTTGAGTGTTATGGGCTTCAGTGTAGCTTGAGGACCTTGGATTATATTTAAATCCAAGCTGCATTAAGTGGTAGATTCCAATGGGACTTGCCTGTTTTGGTTTGTGTTTCAAACCAAAGGCTTGTCTTATGATGCAGCTTAAATGAAGAGCTTGGTGCTATTCCATTACCTCTAAGTGTCCTCATCCTCATGCTTATATTCACCTGATTGAGCTGGATTGACTTACTGAGCATCTTTGATTAGTGAGCTGTGTTGCTTTAACCCCTGAGCACCCAAGCCCTGGGCTCTGCTCAGAGGAGTTCAGAGCTTCATCCTCAGCCCAGGGAATAGATCTGGCAAGAGCCACACACAGGCTCAGCCCTTCCAGACAGGCTGAGGGAAATGTGGGCACTGCTCACGGAGAGCCAACCTTGCTCTGAAATCAGGGCTGCAGACACATTGTGTTCTTTGGGGGAGGACAAGAGCTAAAGAAACCAGCCAGAAATAACCCTTCTACCTTAGTCTTTTTGTCAGAGGCTTTTTCAGAGTGAGTCGGGGGAGATCAGCTCTTTCTTGGGCCAGAAGGCACCTGGCATTCGACACTTCATGAAGCATCATCCTGAACCTTCACATGTATTTTTGGGTATTGTTGGTTCAGTGCTGGATGCTGGAACTGGCCATCCACATCAGGAAGGGATCACAAGGCAAAACTTGAAGCTTGCTGTTGTCTTACTTCCACTTTCATGGTCTGTGGGGTTCAGAGTCCAGATGGACACAGAGAAATAGATTGGAGTGACATACTTGAGTGCAGATAATTTACTTTAGAAGGTCCGTGTCCGTTCAGGCTCCCTGACAGAGAAAGTTAAAAAGCTTGGCTGCACTTGCTGGAGCTTCTGGCAATGACAAATAAATACAACTTTCTGGACTTGTAGACTTTCTCTAGGGCTAATTGGGTAAGAAAATTCATTTATGCAGTGTGCCTTGTGTGTTGTGGCACAGTAGTATTACATGGCAAATGCACAGGTAACAAATGTCATGATACAAAGCATTGACAAACATACACTGTCTTTAAATAAATTAAACTTCAAGGCAAATGTGAGCTGTGTTCTTAAGTTTTTGAAGTGCTAAACTGAGGAGCTCTAGTTTAGAGGAGACTGTGTTTTTTGAGGTAATGGCCTAGCTAGAGTGCCAAAATTAGAGTGAAGTTATTCTTGGGAAATAAGAAAGGGGAAAATCAAGTTGTCACTTTAAAAAAATGCCTCAGTAAATACTAAAGCTAAGAAATACTAACTTTCCGTTCTGTTCACGGTACCAACTTGGCTTTCATTCAGCTGTTTCTCCTGAAAGAACGAATGATTTGTACTGTCCTGCGTCACCTTGAGTTTCTGCTGGCGTACGGAGTTGCTTCAGTGCATGAGTCAGTGCTGGCTGCCCCTGGAAGCAGGTCAGGGTCACAGAGCTGCACACTTCTGTCTGTGCAGGACTTCCAGCTGCTGCTGCAGCTCTGCCCTGCCTCTGCTCCGCGCACCAAAAACTGATTTTTGATAAGTCTTGCAAGACCAGCTCCCGGATATCAAACCCAGAAGGACATAAACAAGGGTTTCCTTAATGTTTCTCTTGTCATACTCCCACTGCTTTAGCTCACTCTCAGCTTTCATTTCTTGCAATCCCAGGATTCCCATTCCTTTTTTTGATGTGTCTGTGCAGAAGTTGCTACACCTCATGCCTCTGTAGGGAATCTTCAGGGAGCATCCCTGCAGCCTTGTCAGGAGGGTCACCAGTTCTTGGAATTTCGCTTTCCCACTTTTAATAATTTAATACGCTTCAGTTCTCCTCCTGCCCTTGTTCTGCTGTTTGTTACCCCTCAGGAGGGATTTTTGGAGCTCACATCTGTCTGCAAGACACAGCCACGGGTGCAGGATTCACCTTCTGCTCCTGGTGAAGCACAGCCCAGTGCAGCTGGTCTGCACAGCAGGCCAGGGATCACTTGTAGTTCTTAGTATTTATGAACAATGGGCTCAAAGTACAACTGACTGCATGTTTTTAACATTTTTCAATCAGAAAGCACCTCCATTTTTGGTCATACTTGGGGATAATGCAGTCTAAAACCTGCCAGGGGTGCCATCTGTGGCTCAGCCTGTGGTGGCAGCGTGCAGGAGCAGCTGCCTGCTCTGAAAGGCACCACCTTCGTGTCCTTCAAACTTTCTAATCTATTTCTGTGATTGAGTCCAGTATTGGGGTTTTTGTCCACCTAAATGATTCAATGTTTGCATTCATAAACTAAATAAAACACCGGAATTTTGTTAGGACCAGATCTTTTTTAGCTGGTTTGCTTTTTAAAATACGTTGTGTCTGTATGAACACGGCCCTTTGATCAAATGGGGGCTGCTGGGTTAAAAAGGGATCTCGGGTCTCCCTGCCTCCAGCACAATTATTTGTACAGTTGTGAGGGTACAGATGGAGCACAACACAAATCAGACCTAAACCAGGTTGGTTGTGCTGCTTTATGGCCCAGGCGTGCATGGGGGGCTGAGGGGGCTGAACGGGAGCTGTTTGCATCAGGCCCAGCAATGGGGGGGAGACAGAACTCACTGCTGGAGATACATATTTCATATAGATATAGAAATATATATTTAGTGAAGTACAGAGGGAAGTCCCCCTGTGCTGGCACTGCTGGGGCACCTCCAGTGCTGTGTTCAGTTCTGGGCCCATCCTGACCAGAAGGACATGCAGGGACTGGAGGTGTCCAGGGAAAGGAACGGAGCTGGGCAGGGGCTGAGCCCCAGGAGCAGCTGAGGGAGCTGGGAAAGGGCTCAGCCTGGAGCAAAGGAGGCTCAGGGGGACCTTGTGGCTCTGCACAGCTCCTGCCAGGAGGGGACAGCCGGGGGGGTCGGGCTGTGCTGGCAGGGAACAGGGACAGGAGGAGAGGGAACGGCCTCAGGCTGGGCCAGGGGAGGCTCAGGGTGGATATTAAGAGGAATTTCTCCATGGAAAGGGAGGTCAGGCCTTGGCAGGGCTGCCCAGGGAGGTTTGCAGTACCCATCCCTGCAGGTGTCCCAGGAAGGCCTGGCCGTGGCACTCAGAGCTCTGGGCTGGGGACAAGGTGGGCACTGGGCACAGCTTGGACTCCATGGGCTGGGAGGGCTTTTCCAGTGTGGAAAATGCAGGGAGTGGCCAAGAGTCTGTGCAATCCTGAGCTTTACACTTGAGCAAAGTAAAGCTTGATTTTATTTATTATAATGTAATCAACTTCAAATTGCCAATCAGAACAGAAAAAATGTCTTTGAAGTTCTGAGCTTGCAGGAGACAATTGTATTGTCCTGGAGCTGGTGAGAAACAGCTGAGGTGTAAAAGCGAGATCTTTGTGATGCAAATTCATGAAAAAGTTCTTGAACTCCTTGAAACCTGGCTCAAACAGGGCAGAAAGCACCTTTAACTGAAATGTTTTACTTGCTGCAGGTATATTTGAATGTTTTCATTATGTAATTTTTAATATGGTGCTGAAATATATTCTGCGAAGCTTCTGTCGTGATGAAATAGCCCTTGCAGGGTGTATCTGACCTTCAGGAGTTCTTCTCAAAGCCGTGAGCACAGCTCTGGGTGTCACAGAAGTGCTGAGCCACAGCACTGCAGCATTTTGGGTTCCCTGGACATCTTTTGGACAAGGCTTTAATGAATAACCTGAATTGTGGGAGTATTTCAGGCCTGTGTGTTCATTTAAAGAAAGCAAAAAGCTGGGGAGGAAAGCAGTTGTTTGCTGGAGATGGCAGTGCTCTTCCCAAGTGAGGGGTTGTCAGGATTGTGTTCTTGAAACTGTTCTTCTCACATAAGGTTTTAAATTCTTTGTGCATACTGAATAAGAAGTGTTAGGTCTACTTTATCTGAAAATGTAGTTAGAAACCTTACAGTGGATGATTATTAAATTTAACCAGAATTTTAAGTTCATTATGCGAAGTGTCAGGACTTTTAGGAACTTCTAAGCTGTTGTTTGAGGGATGTGTATGTGAACCGGGGATATTATTAAAGGGATATAATTAAAATAGCTTCAGAGTGTCCTTAGAATTATTACACTGAAAAGATGAATGTTAGAAATACTCATGTAAAAGAAACTGTGTTGCAAATTACAGAACAGTGTAAACAAAACCCTCTAACCGTGTTTGTTCTTGTTTTGCAGACCGTGAGGACCAATCAATTCTCTGCACGTGAGTGACCATTTTTCATTTGGGCGCTTTTGGGGATTGTGAGAGGGGGCTTTGATACTGCTGTGGGAGTTAAAGCTTGGTCTTCAATCTGTGGGTGAAGATGTAACATGAAGTGATATTTAGTATGGGAATATAGTCTTTTAGTACTGTAATTCACGTGATTAAGTTTTCTAGGCATGTGCTACTTAAGAAATGTAATTTTAAAATGTCAGTGAAGAGATCTGCATCCAACCCTAGACCTTGAAGAAGTTCCCATCTCTGCAGTGCTGTGCTGTAACTGCTCAGTGGGAAACGCCTGGGGGAGACAAGATCTGGAGCCCCTGAGCAGCAGCTCAGCTTTGGATCTGCCTCCGCAGGGCATCTCTGAGGAGGGTGACACGAAGGTTCCCTTTTACCTGAACTCGTTCCCCCAAGATCAAATTCCTTGCTCTAGCTGAAGTTTTCCCATGATCTGGAGCTGCAGTGGTTGGGAAGGCAGAGCACAAGAGGCATTTCAGGCCTGTGACCCTCCTGAGCTGCTCTATCCTTGGGCTGCAGTGGGAAGGGGTGACCCAGCTTCCTTCCCTCTCCCCCACGGACTGTGTGTTCCTGCAGCTTCCTGTGCTGGCGCTGGGAGTTGCAGGCAGGGCGATAAGGATTCCCTGTGAGCTCAGGGAGCGAGGCTGGCCCAAACCCAGCCCTGCACAGAATGGTGCTTGTCATGTCCTGTTCCCTGGGCCAGCCCTCCGTGTGCCAGCTGAAGGTACAAGGTGCAGGAGGGAAACTGTGCCTGCTGGGAGCAGCCTGGGGGTCAGGATGGTTCGTGTGAGCTGGAAAATCCCACCTTGGCTGTGTCCTGAAGCTGCCTGCATCTACCAGCCGTGGGGAGAGCACAGCATGGCAGGTGTCTGAGGGAGAGGGGCCGCTACAGTGCCTTGGGTGCCTCTCTCCTGGGTGCCAGCGTGTTGGGAACGTGCTTTGGGAGGATCCTGCTTCCTGGAATAGCTCAGTGGGGAGACCAGCTGCAGGAAGGAGTCCTGGGTTCAGTTTCCTTCTTGACAGGAACGGATTCAAATCTCCATCTGCTGCTTCCTGCAGAAGAGCTTTAACTCTCAGAGTCTGTACAAGACTGAGGGTGGATCCTTTCGAGCCATGTTTTGTTCAGTTATGGATACCATGAGTACAGGATTCTTGGGGCCTAAGGACACACAGGCAAAAAGAGTTCTGTACTTAAGATAAAAGTTGGTCCAGTTAACACAGGCTTGTCTAGGTCTGTACTTCCTGCTCTTAGCAGGACTTCTGTTTTCATGTGATGTTTCATGTGCATTGCACAAAACAGCCCTCAGAGCAGGGATGGGATCCCAGAGCGAGAAGAAATGCTTTGTTCTTGTGTGTTTGTGGATGCTTTGACAGTGTGTGCTTGCCCCAGGTGAATGTTTTGAAGTAGCTTCATGTTTTGTGTCTGTGCATGAACTTTACTCTCCTTTGCATGGTCAGCTGAGCCCATAGGTTGGAATGGCAGTGCTGCAGGATTTGGTGAATGTCCAATTTGCTCATTTACAAATTGGAAAGCCTCTAAGCTCTCCTGCCTTCAACTGTGTCATTAGCTCGCCTCTAATGTCACCATGAGCTTTTGATCCATCTGTACTGAGTGGACAATTGATCCCTGTTTTGTGTCTGGTACAGAGCCTGGAGTTCTTACATCTTGTGCTGGGTTCCACCTTGGCTGGGCTTGGCTCTGCTCTGTGGAGGAGCCCAGGTGGTGAGGAAATGGGAATGGGAATGGGAATAGCACATATCCTCTCACCAGACCTTGGGGAATGTGACTTACCCGGTACAGAACTCTGGAGCTACCAGGGACTGCCGAGCACAGTCCTGATGTTAAGGCCCTCAGATGGCCTTGAGGACATCTCTTCTGTTGGACATGTGACATGCTTGGTGACAAATCTACTTCTTCATGGAATTTCAGGAGCTGGTGCTCCGAAGCAGTGAACAATACATCTCTGGAGGGTTTCCACACTGTCTGGGCAGCATGTCCCAAACCTGAGTGTCAAAATGGTGAGTCCCATGGTATGGGACAAGTTTTTGACACCTTTAATTCAGTGTCTTGATTGTACCAGGGGAAGTGTGCTAGAGCCTTAATAAAGCTGAGTTCCTGAGCACAGATCCCAGGCTGTCCTGCAGCTTTACCATGTGCTTCTTACTGAAGTACTTGCACAGCAGCGTAAAGAAAAGTGAGGTTAAAGACATCAAGGGCACTGGACATGGCTTACAAGAAAATATGAATTTCCTCCATAGTGCGGAGAGAATTATAAAGGGTAAGGCATTGTGTCTCCAAAGTGGATGTACAGGATTGAGGAACATCCAGGCTAGGCCTTACCTTGTCCAAATATGAAGGAAGACACAGGAGGTGATAGATGATGGGATCCTTGTGTTTCTGTGGTCTCAAACACCAAAGATCCCCCATAGCCCGGGAGCCCTTGCTCACACATT
This sequence comes from Origma solitaria, assembly GCA_013397895.1. Taxonomy (NCBI): domain Eukaryota; kingdom Metazoa; phylum Chordata; class Aves; order Passeriformes; family Acanthizidae; genus Origma; species Origma solitaria. The sequence goes on from VZRL01000967.1 coordinate 83,003, forward strand.
GTCACAGTCAGCACCATTTACATGCTGACTATAAAAAAGGATAGTAGAGCTTGCCAGGTTAATAAACACTTTTCTCTTAGAACAGGTTTATCTTAGATTGCTCCTCAGCTCTGTGACCCGTTCCAAGAGGAGTGCCATCATTTGTACTCCCCCTTTATCTCTTGAACAAATAAAGAGAACTTCTTGCTGTGGCACTGCCCCAAACACAGCTTCCCCTGTGGGCTTCATGGGAGAACCTTATTCTCTTGGAGGTCTGCATTATAAACTGGGATTTTGAGTTATTAAATCCTCTTCATGAGTGGGACATGGTGAGCTCCCTTGTGTAGCAGGCAGGAAGGAGATCCCATGTTTTGATCCAGGACTTCCATTGCATTGCTGTTTCTGGTGAAAAGGTAAACTGTGTGTTCCCCTTCATGTCACTGGTTTTACAGGTCCTAGACTAAGGCAGGAATAAATAAGGTGCAAGGAGAGAGTCTTAGCCACAACGGAGGTGGTTTTGGAAACTCCTGGGGCAGTTCATAAGACTCATCTTCTCATCCCAAACTTGCTGTCTCAGGACCTGGATCACCTGATTGACCCTGATGTTTACTAAAGTTGGAAGCCCTCAGAATCCTTTTTAATTTCTCCAGCAGGAGTGGTTCAGGGTAGCTAATGGTCAAAAAACCACCTCTTGAGTGGTGCCCTCAGCTGAGCGGACAGTTGTGGTGTGCTTGTCATTTCCCTGTGGAGTGCCTGGACAGGAATTGTCTGGAGACAATTGTCTGCTTTGCATCTTCACCTCCCTCCCCCTGCCTCTATTGATGAAGCTTCCTGGTTTTTCACCTTCCATGGCTGCCAGAGGAGGGTGCAGTCACTTCTCCAGTAATGGTATTTGAAAGATACTTCCCCAGGTCTCTGGATCCAGCCCCTTTTTCTTCTTGACAGCCAAGGAGTGCTGTTTTGGAGGACTTCTTAGGTATGGGATTTGGGGTATGACAAGCCTTTGGCTTCTTGCTCTTCCAGGACAGTCTCTGCAGTTATCCAGATGCCTTCCTTTGATTCGAACATTTAAACACTCTGGCCTTCAGTTTTTTTGTTGCCTTACCTGCAAGATGACAATAAGCTTTTGATCTTCTGAACTCAACAGACAACTGAATGCTGTTTGAATGTGGTACACGTGGCATTTTTATCCTTGGCATGAGAGTGTGTCATTAAATCTGGAGTCGAGGCAGTTTCATTGTCTTCCCCTGTGCAGATCTTTAGGAAACACCACTCTGTTTCCCCAGGAAGGCCTGCAGTTCCCGTCCCAGTAAATAACAAGCTCTGGGAAGAAGGTGAACACCAGTGGATCTTCATGAGGAATTCAGTTTGCTGAGAGTTAATTTTTTCTCTCTGAGAGTTGTACTGAAGAATAACCCATGTTTCACTGAGATGGTGCAGGAACAGGCATTTATCTCAATGCAGGGTTGCAGTGGGATAGTTCTCCAAACATGTCTCTCATAACATCTCATTGTTTTGAAGGCAGTGGGATTGCCTGGAGGTTTTCTGTCTCAGCTTCATCACCTGCTGATGTTCCATCACTTCTGCATAAACTGGTGGTCTTAAAGTATATAAGAAGTTTTTCCCAAAGTCAAATGTACCAAGGAGGCAAAAACCCCCCACCAAACTGTGCTGCTGCATTCTCTGGGTGCAAAACACCTTGTCCTGCCATGGAATCTGGTTCTGGGGAGGGATTGCTGGGGTTGCCAGCTACTGTGGCTGTCCTGCACTTCTCCAGTCCAGACTTGATGACAGATGCCTTCCTGCCCTTGCTGTAGACAGGAGGTGTCTCTGACCATAAAGTGTTGTGCTGTCTTGCTGCGTTTGTTACCTCCTTTTCTCTTCCCTTTCCGCTCCTCACCTTTCAGGGACCCAAATTTAGACAATTGGGTTGTTGCAGGGACTGTTTGCAGGGCTTGACTGGGAGTTAGTGGCATGTAACATGCACTGACTTCCTTGCTTCTGGTTTTTGTGTTGGTTCATAGTGGCACCTCCCCTTCCCCATCTGTTTGTGTGAGCTGGGGAGTATTGAGCCCAGGGATGAAGTTTGTAGGAGAAACTTCTTAATTGAATTACTTATTATGGATAGGCTTTTCTCAGGGTGAACCAAAAGTCCTTTTCCCATACCCAGCAGCCTCCACTGCTCCATGGCATCCCACTAATTTCCTCAGGAGTAGTGATGGGATTTCTTATGTGCTGTTTGGCCTTTCACCAAGTGAAAAACCCAAATATGTCCAGAGACAGAAACATCTATAGCTCCCAAACCCATTGGACAATCCATGGGTGAAAGCCAGATTATTGCCTGGCTGATGATGAGATGGGAGGAGCTGAGCAAACAGAAATGGTGAGAATTTCTTTTTAGCTTTGAAGTTGGATGGTTTAATCTTGGGCTGCTAACCACTAACAGATGGTGAGAAAGGCTGCTGGAGCTCTTCTCTGCTTTGGAGTTTAGTTCATCCAGCTTTTCAATGAAAAGCAAACGAGCAACCCTCAAAACTAGCACTTTTCTGGGAAGCTGGACTTAACCAACTTCTATCTCATTGCTCCCCCTTGACTGGAGTGCAAATGAAAATTTATTTTGGACCTTCTCTCTGTAAATTCTTAGTTTGCTGAAAAGAAAGGAAAATATGTGGAGTTCCAAAGGCTTTGGGTTCCTTCTAGTTTCTAAGTAATATATATAAAAGTAATATATGTGTATAAAAGCAGTAGGTTTCAGTCTGTGTTGACTCAGCATCCATCAGTGATTTGTACAGAGATGTGATGCCAACATTGCAGCATTCCCAGACCTTCCTGCATGTTTTCCCATTTCTGTGGGATGTGAAGCTGTGCTGAAGAGCTTTTCAGGGTGGTTTTCTCTTGGAGAAGCTGCAGCTGCTGCTATTTTGTTAAGTTTTGGTGTTTCTCTTCTCACTGAGCATGCCAAGCTGATGACCAAGATGAAGAAATTGGTGCTGCGGTAATTAGGAATTTGGGAAATACTCAAGAAAGTAAACTCTGAAAATGTACTGCACTGCACTTTTAAAGGCAGTGCGTTCTGAAGTGGAGACTCTTACCACAGACCTCTGGCATTCCCAAAACTGGGCCTGGGCCTGATAAATAGGTGTTTAGCAGATGCTTGCAGCCCTACAAGGATATCTAATCTGAACTGGCTTCCGTAGGAGTGATGGGGTGTGGAGGGAATAGAGGCTGCTTATTAAAGGCCAACAGCAGCAAATACCAAACATTTTTGTATACAACCCCTGGCTGGAGTCCAGCTAGGAACATTCCCCAGGCAAGTGGTGTGGAGATGATGCGAAGCATCCAGAGGGAAAGGAAGCAGCTCTAAAGCAGCCACGTAAATAGTAAAGCCAATTAATGACTCTTTTCCAAACTCAGTTATACCTCTTGCAGCAAATAAGCCAGGTGATTAAGACACCCTTTAATTACAGGTCTTGCCTGTAAATATCTGTTAATTTGTAACTGGCAGATGATCTGCTCAGTTGTGCCTGAGAATAAGTGTCTCCTCTGTTCTTTGCAACTGCTGTTGTGACAAGGACAAAAGGCCATTGTTGGGGCTCTTACATAGGCAGTTACTTTCTCCTCTAAACAATTTAAATGCATATTTCCATATTTCTGTGGTTTGGGGACTTCTGTGAGTGGCTGCTTCCCAGGGAAGGAGGCATTACTGGCCAGGGGAGCTGTGAGCAGCAGGTTGGGTTCTGTGGGATGGGGACTTGCCCAGGTGCCAAGGGAGTGATGCCACTTCTTCACAGAGCAGTGCCTCTGCTCCCACATGAACTTCTCATCCCAGAGCTTGTTCCTGATCAGGAAGGATAGAACTAGACTGATATTCCTCAGGCAGAGGAAGGTTTGAGTGAGCCAGGCATCCAAAATGAAAAATCCTGGCTTGTTTGGGTTAGTTTTTCAGGAATTAAAATCACAGAGATGATCTCCAGCTTCATCTGACCATCCCAATACATTCCACATCTTCAGGAGTATTGGTGGTCTGCAGACTGTGCACAGGTAGCAAGATAAAGAAAAGCCTGCCTTTGAATGGCAAAGCTTTCTTTGGACAGGTGGGTTTGTGTCCCTCTGTCCTGAGCTACTCGTGGCATTTCGTGCCTTGTGGGGAGCCTCTGCTCGTGGAATTAATGGCTCTCTGGGAAAGGGGGCTGGAAAGGGGCCAGCCTGTGCAGTGGGCCTTCAGTAAACAGCTTTCAACTCATCTGACTTCCCTAAAGTCCATAAAGCATTTGCCAGATCAGGCATGCCAAATGCTGTCACTGTGACAAGCTGTGTGAGTGCTTCAAACCTGCTGGACAGTAAGGAAAGCAACTCTTTCCCTGCTGTCTTCCTTCAGAAACAGTGTCTGCTCTCAGGATAGGACTTTCCCTGAGGGGGCACTTGACCTGTTTCAGGAATAATACCTGCCCTTAGAGGTGAGGGTGTGGGGAGAGGACACTCTTCTCTGCTTGCTGCCTCTGCTCTATCACCTGCAAGTCCTCTCCCTGTGTTCTGCCTGTTCTCCAGATGAGAATCCAGTCAGCAGTGGAAGTGCCTTTTGTGCAAGATTTGGGCTCAAGTTGCTCTGGGAGAGAACTGCAGCTGGTTGAGTCAGTGCTTGGGTTTTGCTAACCAAATTGGAGCTGGGATAAATTTGCCTGCAGAGTTGTTTGCTTTGCTGAAAATGACACTGCAGCTTTACATACAATGAATTCAAAACCATGTTAAACTTTAAAGTGCTCTTTCTGGCTAAACTTTTCTCATTTTAAATGTGCATGAAGCTGCTTCAAAGCAGCAACTTTGCTGCTTCATGGAAGAGCTCTTGGACATGGGATCCTGCATAAATTCCCCAGTCACTGTGGGACTTTGACCTGTCCCTGGAAGGTGGCTTCCAAGGGAGAGATCCCTGAGTTAATTGATGGAATAACCTTATACTTCCAACTGGAGGCTATGGCCGAGGAGGGTTTACTTCCTTGGGAGCCCTGTTTGGCATAGCCCATGGCTGGAGCTCAGTGTTTCCATTCAGTCCCATAAACTTTTGATTCTACCAGTGGAGCTGAGCCTGAACTAAAGGAGGTGAAATCATGAGCCTACTGCAGTTTTAGCAGAGCTGCCACTGACTGAGGTAAGGCTGGTTCTCAGCCCAGGGCTTTAGTTGTTTAATTTATGGTAACAGTTTGAGTTGTATTAAAACAAGGTTTTGAAAAAGTTGAGCTTTAGCTTCGTGATTCCATCCCCATTCCATAAATATTGTACATGGTGTTACTCAGAGTTTACCTTTTTTGGGCAGGTTGATAGAGGTAGAAGATTTTAATTTATTTTTATAATCCATGTGTTTGCCCTCCTGGGAAAGAACCAAAGTATGCAGATGTCATTATTCCTATAAATGCAAAGGACTTTATCCTAAATCTCCTAATTCTTTCATAGTATATGGCAGCAGAGCTATTTGACACGATGCTGCAGGAAATATTTGGAATTCTTGTAAGCTCCAGGGAGATGAAGACTGGGATGATAACATCCGTTAGTGTTGCTTTTGAATGAGGTCTCGCATAAAGACTTTCTCTAAAATACCCCTCTGTTGCATTTAGAGGCTTTTTAACACAAGGAATGTGTTTCAAGCTCCTGCTTTTGCTGTGCTTGTGCAGCTTTACTGGTGTGTGTGCAGCTGACTCCTCCAACCCCTGTGCTGTCCTTTTCCAGAGCTGACATCTGAGCTGTATTTATTGTCCTAGCTTCTCCTCCCTGCATGTGTTAGAGGAGATTTCCCCCCTTTAAAATGCAATAAACATTCTTCTTGTGATTTGACAGAAAAGATTATTTCTCTAGCTTTACAGGCACAAGTAATAGTGCATGCCCAAGCTCTGCTGACAATAAGAACAAATTGTATTGTTTTAAAATGTAAATGTGTATTTTGCTGTGCTTCTTACTTCTCTTACCTGCTGGAATAGTTTTAACATTAGCATATTTTAATACACATCTAGAAACAGGCAAAACTGCTTTTATTATTGCTCATGGTAATGAATTATGTTAATGTAAACACTGCAGTGAAGGGGAAATGAGAAATAAAGACTTGAGAAGCAAGAATTGGCACCTGATGGTTTGGGGGTTTATTTCTGCTTATCACCATTCACTTTTGTCTTGTTTGTGGGGACTCTGGGCTGGGTGGAAATGGGATTTTTCATTAAGGCAGAGGGTGTTGTTCCACTTGTAGCGGTCCCAAAGCACACCCAGTTTCTGGGTTTCATACTGATGGTATCTTGGCAAAAAGAAAACCCAGTTATCCATTAGCCAATTCTCAGAGTAATCTCCTTTGCAACAAGCTTTTCAGGTAGGACCTTCCAGGTTTTTCCATGCACTGAGCAAAGCCAGCCCAGTCAACAAGTTTGAAGGGAACTCCCCTGTCTGTCTCTGGAAAGCTTCGAGTAATTGAGTGCAGTGCTTTCTAATCTTTCATATTCTGGGTTATTTTCCAATGATTGTGAGGAAAAATGGGACCAAAGCAGTTTCAGACAAGCTGATGGAGTTGCTTCCAAGAAGCAATTGCCATCAATGAACCCGGGGCATTGGTTAACTCTCTGGAATTGCAAGCCATAGCTGAGGGAGGCTGTGGAATATCCCACAGCTCACCTGCAGGACCATTCTGTGCAGGGTGTTCAGTGAAAAGCTTTTTCCAGCCAAACCTGGGGGCTGCTGCTGTTCTGTCAGGTCAGTCAGAGGCTGTTTCACCTGAAGCTCTTGTGCAGAGTCCCGTGAGCTGCTGTGAACAAAGGTTCTTGCTCCTGGGTGCAGAAATGCCCACCCTGCCATCCCTTAGCAGAGATTCCCCTCTCTTAGGGCCATTCCCAGTGGGATTTCTGTGATTTTAGAGTGTTGGAAAATGAGGAGCAGGGAGAGTCTTTGAGTCTGTTCTCTTGAAAATCTGGGGTAGTATCAATACCCTTCCTGTATATGCAAAACTAAAATTCCAAGTGTTCTCAATCCTTTCTGCAGCTGCTGAGTGCAGAGTGAGGATAGGGATGCTCCTCAGCTCTTGTCTGATCCTCAAGTGCAGGTCTGGAGGTACTGAATTCCTAAGCAAATGCAGATTAGCTACAGAACTGGGGTGTACAGCATGATGGAGAAGGCTGCAAAAGAATGTGCCTAAATTCCCCTGGTAAATGAACATTTCCATTATAAGTAGCTTAGAGCAGAAATAAGCAGGCAGGAAAAATGTGTGCTTGTCATTCTTACAAAGGAGTTGGCTTCCAAACTGTTAATTTTTTGAACAACTGTTGAATGACAGGAGTGCTTCCACTCTTTCCATGCAAATCCCCGTAATAAAATCCTTTTCAGCTTCCCACACTTCAGAGCTGCTCACGGCAGTCGCTGTCTCCCTGGAAATCTTCCTCCAGTGGTTTGCAGCCATTGAGTCCTGCCTAAGGCAGACCTGAATCCCTCTGGGGGGGTGGATTTGTCTGAAGATCAGACCTAGGTTAGGAAAAACCCCCTGAAAGTGTCATTTTTAGGGCTGTAGTAACATCGCTTGTGATTGCAGGGACATGAACTTGGTCATATTTCCTGCCTTGAATCTCTCCTGTAAGCCTCCCCATAAATCCTGTCTAAACATATTCTGCTTTATATCCACCTCTGGCTTAAAAATGAAATGTGCATTTGCTATCTTTATTGATCTGAGAACTCTGCCACTCTGCACTGATAAATTCATTTCTTAATGGTTTCATGTAGCCCTGTGGCCTTAGATATATTTTTAACCTAGCAAAGAGTCTGAGACGAGCAGTGGAAAGAATCTCTTGTTTAAAGTGTGTTTTACTGCACTGTATTTCTGGCTCCTAAAGGTACTGAGTGTTTCCATCCGCTTGGTAATTCCCATAACCAAATCCTGCTATACAAAGTATATTCAAATCATGCTAACTGTAAAAGTGTGTGTGTATATATCATGATTTAAAAATAAAAATGTATCTGCACCCTGAAAATTTCTGTCTGCAGTCATCCAGGCAGGGGCCAAGTGTTTTGTGTTACCTTGGGTAGCAAAGGAGCTCAGGAATAAAGCCAAAAGCTCTTAATCAAACTGATGTTACACCTTGGATCAACATCTTAATGCTGAGGAGATCTTTAGGATGAAGAACGGATTTTAAACAAATACCTTGTGGTTCCCTGCAACATCCCTCTGTTGGTTTTAGGGGGTCAGTGAAGGTCTGCTGCATAGTCAGAGCCATAAATGGGATGAAGTGAGGTGCTGTAAACAAAGGATTGCTGAGTTGTGTGAGATGAATTTTGAGGAAAATGTCTGCCCTGTTTTGCAGAGGTGAATCTGGTGCCGGGAAGACTGAGAACACTAAGAAGGTTATTCAATACCTTGCTCATGTTGCTTCCTCCCATAAAGGAAGAAAGGACCATAATATTCCTGTAAGTTGGGATATTTTCTCATTTGTTTATTGCTCTTTTTGCAAACTACCATATTTGCATTTGAAAAAAATACTTTTTTTTATTAAAGATAAACTGTAATATAATCCATGTAATTTTGTCTCAACCATTATTTTCTCTTTAGCAGTGTTTGAAATGAGCAGTTACATCAAAATTTCTAGTCCGTGTCAGCTGCCTAATTTCTGTTGTGAAATTAAAGGCTTTATACAAATAATAACAAAGCTTTCTGATGCAATAAACCCCAGTTTTCAAAAAAATTCAATAAACCCAGGCAATTTTAGCTGAATTTAGTTCCCACTGGATGCAGTTTTCGGTACTACATTTGTGAACAAGCTTTCTGTTCTTTCAAAAATTAACTTGTAGATGGGAAAAATCATCCAGCTTAAAAACTGCTGTAGACTTGCTATATCTAGAAGCCAGCATCTAATTAAAAGCTCAGATTTTATTGCACTATAAACAAGTGAGTATATAACTTTATGTCAGAGAATATTGGTTTTTTTCGTAGCTTGAAATGAACTCTGATTTATATAGAACTTTCTTCAGATTTCCTACCAGGCTTCAACATTTGCACTGAATTTTTAGTGATTCTTTGCTTTTAAAAACATGAATGGGTTTGAATATCTGTTGTTATGGGCACTTGCATCTCTTTGCAGTGAAGTATTCATTCAGCTTTGCTACAAACAGGGGTCTTGCTGGAATCAAAGCTGGCATGTGCCTGCTTTTCCATTGTGTCTGTGGTGGCTGGAACCTTCAAATGGCATTATTTTATGAAATTATAAACTTACAGAATCACAGCAAAGACCTCTAAGATCAAGTCCAGCCTTTGACCAATACCTCCATTCCCACTAAACCATGCCATGAAGTGCCATTTCCACTCGTCTTCTGAACCCCTCCAGGGATGGTAGGGTTCCACCACCTCCCTGGGCAGCCTGTTCCAATGTTTAACCATTCTGTCAGGGAAGAAATCTTTCCTAATATCCAACCTGAACCTTCCCTGGTACAACTTGAGGCCATTTCCTCTCCTGTAGCAGCTACAACTTCTGTAAATTTAGTGCAGGGCCCTTCATATTAAGACATTCCTGAATATGCCAGGGCTCAGACTCATGTAGGAACACGAGATGACTTTTTACCAGTCTGTGAAGGGAAAAAAGGCAAGGATTTGAAGTGGGAGAGAAGGAAAGGTTGCAGGTAGATTTGGAGAAATCCAGTGCAGTGTATGGGAAAATTTGAATCTTTGCTTAATCAAGAGCAAATATTGTGAGCCTGTGCATTGACACTTATTCAAACTGGTGCTGGTTTATCACACAGAAAAGATCAAAATTAGTCTCAGTAAGTATTTGCTGAGCAGCCTGAGAGTGCTGCAGCCCTCAGGAGGAGATTGCTGGGGACTGGAGTGGCAGCAGTGTCAGGGCTGTGTTCCTGCCACGTGTGCTGGGAGATTGTGGCTCTGGGGGACACTGTCTGGGATGTTACCAGAATTGATTTTCTGTGGAGGTTTTGAGTTATGAATATTCTTCGCTTTACCACTGTGCAGTCTTCAACAAACGCAATGTTTTTTCAATTTCTACAGAAGCAAAATTGCCAACAGGTTTTTGGAGAGAAGAGAACTGTGCAGGGTTTATATCAAGTTTATACCAAGTATTTCTAAATATGCTGTTGACAACTTGGAATACCTCAGGCTGAAAGACACTTCTGGAAGGCTCTTGTCCAGACACCTTGCAAAATGTGCCTTCCTTCAAAGTGAGATTGCGTTGCCCAAGCCCCACAAAAGCTGAGTTTTGAAAATCTTGAGGGTTGGAGCTGATGCAACCTCTGTGGGAGCCTGTTCCCCCTGGAGCTCTGATGTGTTCTGTGGGTTTGGCCTTTCCTGTGCTGGCTTTGCACCAGCGCTTGGTGCCAGGACCTCTGTTCATGTCCCCCTTTAGAGGTTTGTCACTGTAACAGTTCCTGTGGCCACGCTGCGTTTGGGGGCTGCTGCAGCCTCAGATCAGTGTTCTTTAAAAGCCCATCTGCTTCCAGTGAAGCAGCTTTGCTCCATTGTTGGTGTGTCTGCAGAACTGGTGTTACACAAGTGAAGGCACAGGGAAGAAAGGGACACTTGGAGCACAAGGAACAGGGGAGTGTCCTGAATAAAAGTCTTGGATCGTGCCCTTCATTCCATGCAGTACCACAGTGAGCACTGAATTTGCCATATATCCATGAAAAATGCAGAATGTTTGTGTAACCAAACCAGCTTTGAAAATAGAAATGAGTCTCCTTTGTTCTGTAACACTTAATTTTTGTTTATATATTGGAAACAAAGAATGTCTAACCCTCACAGGTGCCTCTGGAAGGTCGGGAGGTGTCAGAATGGGGTTACAGAAGCAGCCCTAATTTGTTCCTGTTTGCATATTCATTAGAAAGCTGTGGAGGGCTGGTGGTGATCCGCAGTCTGTAGAACCCATGCACAACAAGATGCTAAACAGGCTTATTAAATTAATCCATGACTTGCAGTCTGTCTGTAGCCATCCTGTTACAGATAATTATCAGTGACATGCATATTTCTGAGACTGTTTGAATGGCTCATTGATTATTTTTTTTAAATGAAGCAATTTGTATGCTAAGCCTAGGGTTAACGTTGATTTGCCTGACAGAGTGCTGTAAAAATAGAACAAACAAAGGACCCCCAGTGTGACACCTCAGAGCAGCACTGAGGGCACAGGGGCTCACCAGGCACCTTCTCCAGCTGCGATGATGGGGAAATGTTCAGCCTCTGTGAGGAGCATCATGCAGGAGCTCTGCCCATCCCCTGCACAGCCTGGCATGGTTGGCATCCAGCTGCTTCTCCATGAGATTTTTCTTTCCCAAAATCCGTCTATTCTTTGAGCTGATGAAGTTCTGCACAGCCCTTCGCACATCGTACTTAGAAATTGAGTCAATAACACGTGGTAGCCACAGGGGCTGGAATTTCAGTGCTGGACAGCCTTAATAGTAATGATTGCTGATTTTTGAGTGTTGGAATCTGTAGCCCCAGTGTCTCATTTCCTGTGTAATCCCAAGATGTTGTCTTGGGCGCTGCGCTCGGAAGTGTGGGGAGGTGGTGGTGGTGGTAAAAATGTACAAGAGAAACTTCAGTAATTGTGGGATTTGGCAGAGCCAGGTGAGACTGCAGCAGTCCCTAAAATTGGGAATAGAGGCTGGGCTTTCTACAGCTGAGCAGTGCAGGGGAGGAAGAAATGCTTGGCAGTGGGTTATAAACAAGAGCTCTTCTGAAGACTGAAGGTGGGGTGGAAGTAAACCTGAATTTTTGGCTGCAGTGAGCTTGGTTGGGAGGCAGAGGTGGCACAGGGATGTCCTGGTTGGTTTGGAGCAAGGGACAGAAAATGGATGGGGTCTCTTGTAAATAACTGAAAACTCTTGCTTCACACTGAGCCCTAAAGAATTTGAGGGGTTGGGGTGGTATTGGTAAGAACTTTAAAGCTGAATATTTTGCCTGTTCCAAGCGTACTGTGTTTTATTCGGTTGTTAACATGCCAGTGGAGCAGCTTTCTAAAGGCCAGCACTGTGCTTTAGCTCGGAGCAGAGCTGAGCCCCAGTGGCGTGTGCTGGGCTGGGCGGCTGTGCCAGGCTCCTCTGCCCCTCTGCCCTCTGGTGCCAGCTGTTCCAGAGGCTCAGGGGCTGTGCGGAGAGGATGGGTGCAGTTAAAGGGGAGGAGGAGAGTGAGGACAGGGTATAGGTGATGTATCTGCAGCAGGTTTTGGGCAGATGGAGCACAGGGAGAAGGGAGGAAAGGAGGCTTCCAAATGGCTCAGTTTTGTGCCTCATCACTCCCCTGTGCAGGGAGAGAGGCAGGATGAGAGAAAAGACTGAAATAGTGTTGTTAATGCCACTTTAGTGTCACTGTAATGTGGCCAATCTTGTTCCAACCCCTGGGACACCTCCCACTGTCCCAGGCTGCTCCAAGCCCCAATGTCCAGCCTGGCCTTGGACACTGCCAGGGATCCAGGGGCAGCCACAGCTGCTCTGGGCACCTGTGCCAGGGTCTCACCTCCCTAACAGGGAAGAATTTCTTCCCAATATCCCATCTATCCCTGCCTTTCTTCAGCTTAAGGCCACTCCCTGCGTCCTGTCACTCCATCCCTTGTCCCCAGGCCCTCTCCAGCTCTCCTGAAGCCCCTTTAGGTACTGGAAGGGGCTCTAAGGTTTCCCCAGGGATTTTGCACCCCAAGCTGCCTCTATTTTCCCTAAACACCAGCTTTCATGTTGGTGCTATTTTAAACTTTAGAACTCATTATTGGTACTGTCAGGTTAATGATTGCTTTCAGTGGCTGCATTTGCCTTGGTAGGTGAAATGCTAAATTGCTTAATTTGTTTTATTAGTTTCTAAAGAAACAGAATTAGTTTTTGAAGGACAGGATCTTGGGTAGAGGCTGAAGCTCAGGCTAAAGCTCCCCTGCGTTTCCCAAGTGGGCTTTAGCTGCCCTAATTTAAACACAGAGAAGTTAAATCTGTGTCTGATTATGCTCAGTTCTATTTCTAAAGAGGACAAGAATGGACACCCAAGAGTGCAGTTCATCTTTTCTAAATATAAACAAGTGAAATTCTTCTGAATTCCGAGATGTTCCTGTCCTTCTTCATGATTCCAAGAGGAGCAGTTCTTCTCCTGGCAGGTAGAGTGCAGCTTTGAAAATTCACGGTACTTACCTGCCCAAGCCAAACCTCTGCCAGCTGCTTTACAGACCTCTGTCAAAATCTGTGATTCTGCACTAGTAGAATAAGAGTCGTAGAAAGAGTGCATTTGGCTTGGTATAAAAATTTCTTGTTGTGTGTGTTTCTACACAATATTTTGCCCCAGGCTCTCAGATATGAAGCTGAAGTTTATTAAATTCACACACTGAGCCAAGGAATAAAGAATGGAATTGAAAATTTCTGTAGAAGCGGTGCAGATTTGAATTTTGAAGGGTTTTTGTTTTACTTTATTACCTTCCCATTCCCTTTGTCCTTCTTGCTGGCAAAGTTTCCAGTTTAAGGTTGTGCTGCTGCTTGTGTGGATCGTGGTGCTTGAAAGAAAGAAACAAAGGTCTTGAGTGTGGGTTTATTATTTATATTTCTGAAATATTTGTAGTACAGTGCAAAACCACCCCCCCAGACTCCTTTGTATCTCTTCCCTCATGTTCTTCCATAACCTCTTGGAGTGTTGAGGGACAAGGATCATCTCCTCCATCCAAACCACCTCACAGTGCCCAAGGCTGATGACAAAGGGACTCAGTGTTGGGGTTAATTTTTTTGCTGTTGTTTGGCAAGGCTGGTAAGCAGTGCCCAAGTAATGAAACTCCTGCCATTTTTTTTTCCTTGCTGCTCCAGGGCCATCTGTCATCTCAGGTTTAATTAGTCCTTTGCATAAACACAGGTTGCAGTATTTTACACATGCCGATAACTTCTGTTCTAAAATGAATTTGGGCTGTTTCTGTGAAACTTTCTGTGAAGTGAGTGTGTAGTTAAACGTGCTGACAGTGATAATTTGGGATGTGACATGCAGCTGGAATGCCTGCTTGCTAACTTATCATTTGTTTGTTTGCAATGAACAGCCTGAATCACCCAAACCCGTGAAACACCAGGCAAGTGGTTTTTTTTAATGCTTTTAAAGTTATCTAGGAGAACTGATGTATATTCTTCTCTTTGTGCTGATAATGTGGGAAACCTTGAAGAAATACACAGCTGATAGGGAATTTTGGAAATATTTAGCTGGCTTTGAGAGAGGGAAGAGTGAGCAGCTCACGAGTTTCTCAGCATTGCAAAGGACTTTTAACCACTTTTAAGCCCTGAAGTGAGAGGTTTGCACTCTCTCCAGCCACCCTTCTCAAAATACTGTGTGTATACTGGGTAATGTGCTGCTGAGAGAACGCAGAGCACTTTTAAAATATTAAACAAAGTACTAAATAAAATTAATGGAAGCGACAAAATTCTTTTGATTAACTGTTTTGTCTGAATATTTTTATAGCTTTGCAAATCACCAATGAAGACTTTGATCTCAAGTGTAAAAGGCTTGGCATAACCAAAAGCCTTCTGAAATCAAGAGTTTCCCCTGTCTTTCTAGGACAAGTGGCGTGAGCAGAGTGGGATCTGCTCAGAGTTGCTGCCTGAATTAATGTTTGCTCATTTGAGCTCCAGCTGCTCTCACTTCTCAGGCTGGCTGGAGCTGCTGAGCAGATAACGCGCCCATGCCATGCTCCTGATCTCCTGTCCCTGGGGACAGCTCTGATCCCACTTTGCTGTGTGAGAGAGGAATTGCAGTGCCCCAGTGCTGTGGAGGATTAGGTGGAAGCAGAGGGCAGGCCTGTGGAAAGGGAGAAACAATTGCTGCCCCAAGATAAATGCCGCACTCTAACCTGAGCTGGGAAGTGATGCATTTGTCCTGGACACGATGTTTTAAATAAAGGAAAAGCTTTGCCCCAGCTCCTCAGAGTGTAACCAACCTTGGAAGCCTAAAGCAGCTGCCCTGGGTTAGTTTAGCTGGGTGAGCTCTCCCCCCTGCATTTCTCTGAAGTTGAGCAGGGCAATGTAACTGCAGTGTAAAGGGAAATAGTAAAGGAACCTTCAAGTGTGGCACATTGGAAGCAAAAAGCAGTCCCTGCGCAGCTGTGATGCCTCTGGGAGTGTGTGGTACCACGTGAAACCTCTGCAACCCAACTGTGTGGCTGAGCCCATGGTCTCATTTTCAGAAGCTGCAGACATTCTTAGTATTTAACTTAATCCTCCCTCCTTGCACACATCAGTCAATTCTAAGGGTTTCTACTAAAATATTTGTCAAGTCCAAAAATAGATGGAGTGGTGTTTGCTTTAACCCTCCTTCTGCTTAGAGCTGGCGTGTCAGGGTTGACACAAAACGTTTGTTGGTGAACATTTTAACTGTGTCCGTGGAACATGCTAATCCCAGGCTGTTGATACTGCATAAGCCATGGAGTCATTAACATCTCTGTTTCAATGTCATTTGGAACTCCAGAGTGGATCCCTGTTGTATGTGAGTAGCATGGAGCCTCCCCTGCCTGCCCCAGGCCTCCCCCAGACCGAGTCACTGGGCTGCTGGTTTTTCTGAAACTGAGACAATAACCTGGCCTTGTCTTCGTGGTGCCCTGCATGAACTGTTGCATGACCTCACTCTTGCCACAATTCCCATACTGCTTTTTCCAACTTCTGGGGAGATGCCTATGCAGGAGCTGTGCCCAGAGGCCAAACTGACGCTCTGGAGTTCAGTGTCTTTGCAAAACACTGAGCTCTTCGAAAAGAGAATTGCTTTTGGCTAAAAGCAGTTCACGGAGAGAGGAAAACTCCTAAATCGGGAGCCTTTTTCCGTAGCGAGGGGTTTGCTTTCCTTGGTGACAGCTGTGCCAAGTCTGTGTGTGCAGCACCGAGCACTGCTCGTTCCCATGGCTTTCACCCACAGCTGAGGATCCAACTGCTTCCTTCAGCTCCTCAGAGATGCTTGTGAAAAGGAGCTGCTGACACCTTCCTGCCTCCAAATCAGTGTGTTTCGTGCTGCCCTGCAGAGGTTGCTCTGTGCAGCCCCAGCCCAGACAGCTCCCCCGGACACAGCCACGTCCACGGAGCAGCCACTGTGGAGTCAGTGGATTTCTTTTCCAAAATTGTGAATAGTTGGACGTGTCAGCTGTGACACACTCGCTGCCTTTGCTGTGTGTCCTGGGTTTTACCCCAGGATCAGTGATAAAGGAATGTCCCTTTGACCTTGGAGAGTCCCTCCCTGTGCCAGCAGTGCTGGGAGAGGGGAGCGGGAGGGAAGGTGGGACATTCCCAGGATCCGAGGCTTTTACGTGGGAAACTTGGAGAACATCACCTGCAGGCAGCATAGGGTGGTGGGTGTAGCAGGATCTAGATTTTCTCCAACTGCAGGATTTTTGTCAGTTTAGAGGTGCTCTGAGACCTGTCACCTTGGCAGCTCTGCCATGGCACTGCTCAGTGTGCTCGGGGCTAACACTCACATTTATTCCTTCCTTACTTACTCCAGGATTTAGGGAATACATAGTCCCAAAGGGAATGTATTTGGAAGTAAGCAAGTTCTGAGCAGATAACTTGAGGTCACATGAAAGGAGGAGCAGCCATTAATTTCCAGGAGAGCTTGAAATATATTTCAATATACAAATAAAACTCTATTAGGTGTTAAGTAGTGAATTTTTAAAATTCCTGTCTAAGAATTGACCTCACGTGGAAGCCTTAGGAGAGTTAATGTTTCCTGCTCTTTGATGCTCGATCTGGGACCTTTATTCATCAAGACTATAAATAATTGGAAAAAGCAGGTTCATGAGCACAAATGTCCGATTTGGAGACTACATTCCAGACAGCTTCACTTTCTTTTTTAATTTTTTTCCAAGCCATCTTTCAGAGCAGGAAGACAATATATTTTCCTGTGTACATTTGTGTCTCCCGGGCTCTTGGAATCAGCACAGACTTTTTTTGTTACCAGACCTCCTCATGGACAGCAATTGTAAAAGCACTGTTGTGCAATTTCCTTGAGATAAGTACTTCAAATTCTAAATTCATTGGCCACAACTTACAGAAACATTTAAAAAATGCATTAAACATCCTGAGCAATGCTGGCTGGATTGAGCAATTCGCAAATGGTGTTTGTAATTAGTGTAGCTCAGTTCTGCTGGGCTGTTCTGACCTCCTCAGGTGTGGTCAGGTCGGAGGGGTTGCAGTGAGATGACTTTCAGTCTGGCTCACTGGAGGGGGGTTGCAGTGATCTGCAAGTGAGTTTGAAAATACATATTTCTGAGTTTGAAAATAGGTATTCTGACGTAGCTGTATTGTCAACAAGAAGAGTAGCCTGCACTAAAATGTAAAGCAGTTCAATTGGTTTCTCCCCTTAAGCACTCAAGGTCTGTGCCTGATTTCATTAGCCCTAAATGTGAATTTTCTTTTCCATCTTCAGTGACTTTCAACATCCATCAAGTCCTATCTGGTCCCTGCTCTGTTTGTGTGTGTCTGTGTGTGTGTTTGAATAAACAAACCCCAACCAGAAAAACATCACCACAAATCCAGCCACATTCACCCCTGGATGGAGGAGACTCGGCAGATTTGGGAGTGAGGGGAAGGATGAGAATCCCCTTCTGGAGGTGGCGGCACTGCCACAGCCAGGGGAAATGACTGTCAGGAGAGGCAGAACACTTGAGCTGTGCCCCAGAGGTGCTCTGTGATAAACCTGTTTATTTTTCTGTCTGTGTGGTTTTAGGGGGAGCTGGAGCGGCAGCTTCTTCAGGCCAATCCCATCCTGGAATCCTTTGGGAATGCAAAGACAGTGAAAAATGACAACTCCTCCCGCTTTGTGAGTACCTCCTTGTGACTTCAGAGGCTGTAAATCTTCTGTTTATGGAGAAATGACCTTTTTTTAGATATTTCTCTAATTAGTAGCTGAAGCTTTCTCTATTCTCTTCCTCCATGAATCCTGGTTCTCTTACAGTGCCTTCTGCAGTTCTTGGGGTCACTGAAGTCACATCCTCACTGGCTCTTGCAAAACATTATTTTGTTCTAACTTCAGCCATCCCTGAGCTGCAGGCAGTGCTCATAATCCAACAAACATAACTGTGCTGGGAGCTGAGCTGGGGCTTGTGTGCACAAGCTCCTGCTGGATTGCTGTGCCGTGTAGGACTCTGGCATCCCCATGGAACTGGCAAAGCCTGCAGCCTTCTTGTCCATCGCTGTGACTTTATCAATTGGTTGGATTGGTGAGAACATCCTGAATTTCTACAAAACCACAGAACTTGCACATAAAAACCCATCTAAGTTCACTGATTTACTGCAGGAAAGTCAAAAAGCCACTGTGTGACTTAGCCCAGGTGTCAGGCACTGCTGTAGCTGCTCCATGTTTTTGTTGGGTCCTTGCCTCCTGTTCACAGAGTGTTTTGGTGGCTGATAACCACTTCTGATGGGTTCCATTGTTTTAGAAATTGTGGTGGGACTCAGGGTGAATAAATAGCTTTTTACCACTTCTTAGAACTTCCTTTCCTTTGAAGGAAGAAAAAAAAGCCATCTCTTATTTCAGGGGGAAGATGTTTTTAGTACAAGTTCAAAAATGTACAGGAGGTATTAAATCTTTTTTCTTGCGAGAACAGCACTAAAATTTACAGAACAAATGAAAGATTTCTTGTCTGCCTTTGACATTTCAACAGTTGCTTGGATTTATAATGCATGAACTCAACTTCAGTGATAAGAAGTCTGGAAAACTGTATGACTAAATCCATTAGCCCTTTCAGCTGAGAAGGGAAAGCAGAGTTTTGTGGAAATTCAGCTTTTATTGTTTTATAGCCATGTTATTTATATTATTGCCTGGTGCTTATAGAAGTTGGGTACAGGATTTGTAACATCAACAGGTTTCACTGCACAACAATTCTACTTTGTTACCTGTCTTGAATCCATCAGAGACTGTACTAATTTAATGAGAATACTTTTTTCCTAAAAGATGTTAGCATCTGGTTTGTGTTATTTTGAGCTCTACATTTGCCATCATGAGCATAATCACTCTGATGGCTCCAGCTCTGTTTTTATAAGGGAGCAAGTATAATGCATTCCAGATGGTCTCATCTCATGCAGAAAAAAATAATCTTTAACAGCCATTTTAAAACCTGACTACAAAAATCTCTCTCCTCCCACAAAGTGAGAGGTGTTGTTGTTCAGCCATGCAGGCTTGACAGGCTTCCCTGTGCAGCACAAGCCTGCCAGCCTTCCCCTGCTCCTGATAACAACACCAGGGAG
The DNA here is from genome assembly GCA_013397895.1 of Origma solitaria. Classification (NCBI taxonomy): domain Eukaryota; kingdom Metazoa; phylum Chordata; class Aves; order Passeriformes; family Acanthizidae; genus Origma; species Origma solitaria. The sequence continues at coordinate 102,170 of VZRL01000967.1, forward strand.
GACTCAAAGAAGGCCAGTGGCCAATGGATTTTATTTTTCCCCCTTTTTTCTTCTACCAAGGGCAGTTCTCTAGTGTTTCAGGAAATAAATCTCTGGTTTGCACTGGATAGGAGAGTGGGCTTGCTGGATTTATGTGGCGGCACTAAATGCTTCCCTCTGATGTGGTTTTTCCAAAGCCCTGGACTCAGTGCTGTGATGGTGTCAACAGAATTCAGCCCTTAGATGAGCATCACTGCAGCCTCTAAATGTTAAATTAAAGATTCCATAACTAGATTTGCTGGTGCCAGCTGAAAGGTGGGATTAAAACTGTGCTTTTAGAAGATGAACTGGATTAGTGACCTTTCCAGTGATGCCTGAACATGGAAGCAAGGGAGTGTGGGACCCTCTTGTGATGTGTCACCTTGTTTAGTGACTGCATTTCCTCTCAATTACTCCTGCCGGTGGAGCTGCTAACTTGGCAGCTGGAAATGAGTTAACTTATAAGGGTGAAGCAGAGCAAAATGGTTCCAAATTATAGCAGAAAAAGGCACTGCCTAGAGCTCAGGTAATGCCTGCTGTTTGTTTTCCCCTGTAGGATGGCACATTGCAGGCTCTGTGATGCCTGTTTGGGGTGAGGAGGTGTCTGCTGCCATTGTTGCCCTGCTGGGGCTGACATGTGCCTCAGAGATCTGTTCTGCTGCCCGAATTTCAATAAAATGGCAGTTTCTTTGTGCCAGCTATAAATACAACTTCCTGGGATTGTTACTGAGCAGAAAGTAGAAATGCTGTAGTTACAAGCTGAGCTGAGGGTGTTGTGTGTCTTCACACCCAGAAATGTGAGTTCAGGAGCTGCCAGGCCATGCCTGGGCACAAGCCGTGTGCCCTGGCCCTGGCACAGGAGTTTCAGTGCCTCTGGCTTTCCACCCAAACTGGAACAGCAGGGAGAAACCACTGGAGCTAATTTCAAGTGTTTCCAATTGGTTTTTTTCAACTCAGAGGCACCACTTTGAGTTGGGGCTGTACAACCACAGCCCTGGGGCAGTGGCTTTGCTCTGAGACTGAGTCAGGGTCAGGCTGTACCTTGCCCTGGATTCACTGAGGTGACAAACTTGGTCGCTCTTGTGCCCTCACATCTTGACCCAGCTGGGCTTCACCAGGGCAGGGGGCTCTGGGAAGGAGTTGCAGCAGCCCAAGTGGTGGCAGGTGAAGGCTCCAGCATGGCAATGGTCCCCCAAAATAATACCCTGATTTTCTTGGGCCATTCCTGTCAGACAGGGACCCTGCAAGCTTGTGGAGTAGAATATTTAAGAACAAAATCAGTACAGTCCCTGAGCTGAATGGATCTGCCAGACAGGAATTGATTTTAGCAAACTGATAACACTAATCAGACTGGAGATAAGGGAGGGTTTAGATCCAGATTGTTAGAACAATTTCCAAGGGCTCTGTAAAAGACTTTAGTAGGTAGTTTGGTGTAGATACTGTCAGGAGAAGTGCTTAGACAGGTGATAGCAAACTTTGTGGTGCTCCCTGATCTCTAGACTATCTCCAAATTAATGTGTGTGGATAGAAGACTGTGGAAGTTGGATTCAGTGTAGGACTGGGTATTCCCACTGGATGTTCACATTTTTGCAGCCAGAGCAATACCAAGCAATTTGATGAGCACAAATTTGAAATATGGAGATGAGGTGGTTAAAAGTGATCCAACTCCAAGCCAGAGCCTGTTGTCCTGCTGGGAACGTTTGTAGGCAAGTGACAAATCAGATGGGCGAGCTGAGGTGACATAAAACTGGTACAAAAAACCACTTTCTTTCCAAGAGCTGCCCTTCATGGAAGAGCACGTGTGGGAAATGTGCTGTTTATTTGAGATGTATGTGTTAGAAATGGATCTGCTGTTTAATTTGGTCTTTTCTTTACCAACTGCTGGGGAAGAGAGGCCATGGAGGGAGCAGCCAGCCAGGTTTGGAAAAGGAAGGAGAAATGTTTTGGGGCAGGCAGAACCTGAGATTTGGGAGCTGAAGCACCTTCAGGCACCCAAGGGTTTGCTATAGAAATGTGCACACTTGGAATCTCAGCATTGCTTCCCACCTCAGTCAGAGTGTTTGGTCAGTGAAAATTGAGCCTCACGTTCTGATGAGTTTTTCCTAAGTCTGCGTTCCAAACAAATCTGGACTAGGAGTTCCTAAATCTTCAGACTGTGTTTGTGTGCAAAGTGCTCCATTGGAATGAAGGCTGAGCACGTGGAAGGGAAGAGGTTTCATTTGAACTTGGGAAATGCTTGATCCATGAATGTATTTGGATTATGTTTGATATAGACAGCATTGTCTTGATTTAAAAAAAAAAAAAAGTAATTATGAAAAAATATTCTTTTCTCTGCAGGGGAAATTCATCAGGATTAACTTCGATGTCACCGGTTACATTGTTGGGGCCAACATTGAGACCTGTATCCTTTTTCCTGCCACATCCTAGCAAAATGCAAGTTCCCTGCTTTGTTTTGCTTTTAACCCTAGAATTCGTTGGAATGCAGTGAAAAGTTGCCACATGTGGACATTCCTTTGACAGCATCCATCTCTTCCTTGGTTTCAAAACAGCCGATCAAATATCACAGATTCAGCGGCTTGGGAATCCTAAACTCCCAAATTCCACACTCTGAAACCTGCTGGATTTTCAGGCTGGCCTTAAACCCAGGGTGTGTTAAGAAGGGAAACCATGTAAAATGTGCTTGCTCTGGGAGCATTTCGGAGCATACCCCAACGCCTTCCTCAGGAGGAGCTGAGCCTCTGTGCTTTGCTCTTCTACATCCCCACGGAGGTTCAAGAACACAACATCTTCTATTATACTTAATTATAATTAATACCAAAGTGAATTCAGCTTTAGCTCTAAGATTCCTTTTATTTATGAGTGTAAAACCAAGTTAAAATACTGGCACTGAAAGCCCTTCCCTGAAGTTGTTTTCTCTGGGCTAAAAATGTGTTGTGTAATTTTGAGTTTAGGCTGTTTTCTGAGAGAATAGCAGTGCAGTGGTCATAAAATGATGAAATTAAAGTCTTGGAATAAACATTAAGTGAGTATTGATCATAAACAATGCTGTAGTTAAGCTTCCATCTGGACGCTGTGTTTTTGTACTGCTTGATCTGAAGTGCATTAAATGTTTGGAATTGTCAGAAAATGTGATTTCCCAATAAGGCTGAGAAAAGATCTATAGTTATTCAAAATATGCTGCAATGATAAGTGGGTTTTTTTTTCATTTACCACAGCACAGGAATGAAGGCAGCTTTTAGGAAAGTCCAGATGAATTGTTTTGCCCAGAGCTTTGTGAAAACAGGAGGATTTTAACTCGTGGGGAATTTTTTTCTTTTTCACAGGAACTCGTCCTTACCAGTGTCACTTCAAATCCCTGTCCCACATTTGCTTTATAATATGAAATATCAAGAAATAAGAAAATTAAATAAGATTACAGCTCATGGCAGCTAATCAGGCAGTACCTGCTGCTGAAATTGAATTTGGGAGCTGTTTAAAAGCAGTGTGGATTGTTATGGAAAAACACAATGCTCGGAAGAAATGACAAATGCACTTCAGATGATAAAGTACTTCTGAGTTCAGCAGCTGCTGGTTTTTTGGGATTAAGAGTTCAGCTGTGACCTCAATAGAAGTTACGGAGAAGGATGGCAGCTCCCCCTCACCGAAACTGCAGCTGATCCATGGCACATGCAGGCAACAGCCAAAGGATGGGAGTGCTGAAATGTCATGAGTTTGCTGAGATGAGAAGTGGGTTTCTACCAGTCTCAGCTGGAAATCTCTTACTTAGTCACTGAAAGTTCGTGTTGGATGTAATGCAGTCATAGAATCCCAGAATGGTTTGGGTGGGAAGGGACCTTAAAGCCCATCCAGTGTCACCCCTGCCACGGGCAGGGACGCCTTCCACTGTCCCAGGCTGCTCCAGCCTGGCCTTGGACACTTCCAGGGGTCCAGGGGCAGCCACAGCTGCTCTGGACATTACTCCCAACATTCTCTTTGGTCTCCAGCTAATTCCAGAGCCTGCTTTGGAGCTCTTGTTTGCTCTGTACATGTTCAGCCCGAGGTTGCAGGTGGTCCTTGACTCCAGGTGTGTCCAGACCTGCTGGAGAAGTCTCGCGCTGTCCGTCAGGCCAAGGACGAGAGGACGTTCCACATCTTCTATCAGCTCCTGGCTGGAGCAGGAGAGCACCTCAAGTGTAAGCTGGGAATCTCAGTCTGCGAACCTGTTGGGTGCTGCAGTTGTTATTTCAGTGGCTTTGAATTATTCTTTGGTCATAAAAAGATGACTTTTTAAAGAAGGAGAAACCAGGGAGCTTTGCTCTGAAATAACTCCAGTGTTTTATCACGTGCTGGGGAGCCACTCTGGCATTTCAAGCAAATGTCTCCTCCCTGCCAAAGCCCAGTTTGGGCAGTCTGTGGCTGGGAATCCCTCGACTGAAACTGTAAAGTTCCCAACTGATAACAACCAGTGCTGCTCAGCAGTGGCAGCCCTATCTCCTGCAGCCTACAGAGAAATTTAACCCAAACTGAATGAAACCCTGGGGCCTTCTTCAAGCCATTGCAGTACTGGTGGTTATCTCGACTCTCTTTGGGTTTTTTTTTCCCTCCATGGGAACTTCTGGTAGGCTGTGATAAGTGAAACTAATAAAGATACAGACTTCAGAGCATTGATCCACTCCTTCTTCTCCTGTATGAGATAAGCTGGTGTTCAGCATCCTTAATGTGGTCATCATCAATCCCTAACTCCATTTCTGCCTGGGCCTGTTACCTTTCAGCAGAGATCTTCCTTTTAGGATATTCCAAAGGGGGATTTGAGATGCTGCTAGATCTGGGTAATGTTCTGTGTGCAGGTTTAATGCATTAAAGAGCTCATGTAGGCTGCCACAGAGAGTGAGTCTGAATCTGGCCTCAGCTTGGGAGGTGCACTTGTATTTTTAGGGTTTCAGAAGCTGTCCTGGCTTGTCGCCATATCTGAGGAGCTGATTTCCTGAAGCAGAGGTGCGGAGTTGAGTGAGAACAGAGCACGGGTGGGTGTGAACAGCATTTCTGAGCTTATTTTTCTGTCTCTTCCCCTCCCCCCCAATACAGCTGACCTGCTGCTTGAAGGATTTAACAATTACAGATTTTTATCTAATGGCTACATCCCTATCCCTGGGCAACAAGACAAGGATAACTTCCAGGAGACAATGGAAGCCATGCATATCATGGGCTTTTCACACGATGAGATCTTGTGTAAGTTATTGAGCCTTTTGGATTTTCAGAGTGTCCTTTTCTGTCTTGCACGCACACACACACTCACACACACACACTCTGCTGATTTAATGTCACCAAATTTAATGTTGCTTCAGTGTCTTGACAGCCTGAAGAAAGTGTTTGCTTAACTTCAGCTAGAGTTGAATTGAAGCCATTTGCCCAAAAAGCACAGTACAAACTGTATTTTCTCCCTGAACTTCTGCTTGGAATTTGGAAGGAAAGTGACACAAGAAACAGAAGAAAAATGTGTTAAGCTGAGCCCTCTGCCATTAAACTGATGCACATGTCTTTTGTTATCACAGCAATGCTCAAAGTGGTGTCCTCAGTGCTACAATTTGGAAACATTTCCTTCAAGAAGGAGAGAAACACAGATCAAGCCTCAATGCCAGAGAACACTGGTGAGTTGCTCATGTCTGGAGGCTGTCCTTTGACTTGTACTGGAGTTCTCTTCCTGCCATTTGTCCAGTGCATATCTAGACAAGCACAGGGCAGTCTGCTGAGCATCCTTGGCAGTGCTCTGTGCCAAGATGAGGCCAGGCCTGGGTGGTGCCTACAGGCAGTTCCTAAACCTCTCCTCTTCCACCTCCTCCTGCAGACAAATGGAAGTGTCCATCAAGGGAATTTATGCTGTTTGCATTGCTGCTAAGCTTTGAACAAGTATTTTGGTTGTAATCTTGTTTATTGCTCTCTCCAAAGACTTAAGCCCTAGGAAGAAGTTCATGCTTAAATCAGTTTGTTTTCTTTGGTTCCTGAGAGCAGTTTTGTTGCCAATGATAAGAGCCCTGGAGCCAAGCACAACTTCCATGGAGCAATGGCTGAACACAGGAATGCTGTATTTAGAAAAGGCTGATTTCTGGAGTGTCCTGGCACTGTGGCTGAGATTGGATTTATCAGTGCCTGCAATGCCATCAGCATTTTGAGGGATATATTTCTTCCCCCGCCCCGAAAAAAAAGCTGTTGAGGCACATTTGAGGTTTTTATTTAAGGCTCCATTGCCAGGCTTTTAAATGTTTTCATGGAAAGACAGTTTGGAGAGCTGACATCAATGGGAACCATCATTCCCAGGACCTGCTGCACAGGGATAGCTCAGACTCTTGTCTGGGTCTCATTCTGTAACTGTCCCAAATTGCTGAGCACATGGATCACTTGCAGTGCCCAAAAAATGCCCAAAATTCTGAGGGCAGTGGCTGCTGCCCAGGTGGGGGTTAAAGGCCAGTAAAAGGTGAAAGGTCGGTAGTTACTGACTTGGCATTTGGCACTTTCTGCAGTGAGGAGAAAAGATGGGTAAGGGATTAATTTTTTGGGCTTTTCCTGCTGGCTTAGAGAACCCACCTGAGTCCTTGTCCATATGGAAAGATACAGATGCTTCTTGGCTGTCTTGACTTCTGTTGTATTACCATTGGTTTCTAGGCATAAATTCTGAATTACAACACTGGCTATAAGTATGTTGCTAATATTGGATATTTATTGTACTGGATACAAAATTCTGACTTAAAAAGCTAAGAGGATGAAAAGCTAATATTAAAGCATATTTCTGTCCTCTTGTATTTAAAAATTAGATTATATGGTCTATATTATTACATCTTTCTGAAGAAACTTGAGTATAACTGATCTCTCCCTTCTTGCCACATCTCATTGTAAAGGGTTTCCCTGCATCCAGTGGAGAAATCAGTGTGTCCTGATAGTGACTTATCTTGTTTAGAGGCTGGGTGTGATAGAGGTCAGGCATTGTCTCCATGGATGGGAAGGAGTTTGTGTGGACAGTGGAGATGGGAACCAATTCAAAGAACATGGGAAGCAAATTCTCCACTGTAGATGGTGAATGCGGATAAACAAATCCTGGTTCCAAGCACAGACACCAGAGATGCAGGGAAGCCAAAGAGCCTTTGTGGGTTAGGAGGATGGAGGAGCTGTACTTGGAGAGTCATTTCATGCTCACCAGGTTGGGAAGGAACCTTTCTGCTGAGAGGGCAGAGGTTCATAAGCAGTCCCATAAAGTTCATGTTCATCTCTGATACAAGCTTTGCAGTATCTTGGCTTTATAATAATCCAGAATTTTCTATCCAAACCCCAGCAGTAGTAAAACATGAGTCAGGATAGTAAGGGTTTTCTCCAGTCACACCTTTTAAATGTCCTTTTCTCATTATAAACAAACAAGAAGGTGCCCCTGCCCATAGCAGGGATTGGAACTGGGTGATATTTAAGGTTCCTTCCAACACAAACCATCCTGTGATCCTCAGATGAATTGTGCTTATTTTAAAGTGCAACATGAATCAAGCTGAAAGAGTGTGACCCAGTGCTACCCTTAGATGTGCCAGTTTGGACTGGGAAGTGGGTTGGTTTTCTTCAGAGGAAGATCAGAAGTGCTGGCTGCAGCCTCCTGCAGTGGCTCAGCAATGTGATGGTTAGGATTACGTCTGCTGTGGTTTATTGGTATTATTCTTACCTAAACTGCACTTTATTACTGACTGGAAAGGCTGGGACAATAAATTCATGTCCCTGGTTTATGCAAGGGGCTGAGTGTGGTATTTGGAGTACTTTGGGAGGGGGGGAGCCTCCTTCCTTAAACTGTAATATCCTTTATAGTATCCACTGTGTCACTGTACCAAGCTCATGGCTACTTATTACTTTCAAGTTCTTGTTTTGTTTTATTTGTTTGTTTGTGTTAAAGGTCCTGATAGCACTTTCTGCTTGACCCCTGAGGCTGTGAGTTTTGTCTGATGTGCTGATGCATATTTTTATCCTAAAAGCACAGAAATGCTCCTGTTTGTAGCTCAAGTGAAAGGAATGCTCAGTTTGTGACACTCCCCTAATTTCACTGGTAGTGTGTCAGTTCATGAACCCTTCTAGTGAATATATGGCCAGACAGAGAATGTCAACATTAAAGAGCAGTAATAGTGGTTTTAATACTAAAGAAAAAGAGAATGCTCTCATATATTGGTATGAAACTCTTACATATTGGTATGAAAATCTATTTTCCAATGCTGATTTGAAAAAATAGCTTTTAATTTCCATTTTGACAGTAAAAGAAGCTGTCAGATGACAAAGATAAGGGACCAAGTGCTTACTGGGTGCTGTGGAGAGCTTCCTGCTAAAGGGCAACACTTCCCCGGACCTAAAAATACCTTCGGCGTCACTGTCATTTTTAGAAGTGTGGAATCATAACCACCCAACATCCTGGGCCACGTGTTTAGGGAAAGGGACTGATGCAACAAGGATCTGTAGGGCTGGTGTGGGTAATGCACTATTTAAATAATGAAATACCATCAGGAGGTTCTTGCTGTTAAAGTGCACTGATGCCTGTGGTGTTATTCTGTATAAAATACTTGGAATCACACAATGGTTTGGGTTGGGAGGGACCTTAAAGGTTATCCGGTTCCAGCCCCTTGCAGGGACACCTTCCACTGTCCCAGGGTGCTCCAAGCCCTGTCCAGCCTGGCCTTGGACACTCCTCAGCTCCCTGGCCAGTGTAACAAATCCCTGTTCCATGCTGCCACAGCTGCCTGAATCAAACCAGTTTTTAAGCACCTTCCTTGTGATGGATTAGATGTGTGATGTCCCCATACTGTCCTTTTTCCTAGAGATGACGTTCCCTTTTAAATTAACTAAGAGAGCTGTGCTGGAGCTGTCACATGAGCTGCCACCTCCTGAAATCCAGCGTTTCCTGTCCTCCCCAAGGACATCAGCCGTGTCCCTGTGGAGAGGTCTGCCAGCCTTGGGGACAGAGCCCCCGAGGGCTGGGGCTGTCCCAGGGCACAGTGCAGCAGCAGCTCGGCTGGGCACAGCCCGGGCAGGAGCTGTTCCCGGGTTCCTGCAGGGTCTCAGCTCTCTCCCTTTGTCCCTTTGCAGTCGCACAGAAGCTCTGCCACCTGCTGGGGATGAACGTCATGGAGTTCACCCGTGCCATCCTCACCCCCCGCATCAAAGTGGGCAGGGACTACGTGCAGAAAGCCCAGACCAAAGAACAGGTAAGGTTTAAAAGGGGTTTAAAGACTGAGTGAAGCTGCCTCATCTTCATGAGCTTCTAACAGAGAAAATTGGCATTGACTGTTTGCTGTTCTGTTTAAGCTTTATGAAATGTTCTTATATGGTAAAAATCAGTGGTAAAATAGAAAAAACCTTTCCCTTTCCTTGACTTTCTCCTGATTTCATCCTTCAGTGTTGTGACATTATCAAATACTTGGAGACCTTTTGTTTTTATGGAACAATTTAGAAAGAAATTTTTCTTAACATTGATCAAACTCCAAACTGCTCCTACTGCTTGTTTTCATTCCTCACTGGTATTAGCTCCATCCAACTCCTTCTTTTACCGAGTTATTTGTGATAACATCTATGCCTGTGTCCTTTTGATGGCTTTCCCAGGGTAAATAAATTTTCCTGTTTGGATTTTCAGGCGGACTTTGCAGTGGAAGCTTTGGCAAAGGCCACCTACGAGCGCCTCTTCCGCTGGCTCGTCCACCGCATCAACAAAGCCTTGGACAGGACCAAACGGCAGGGAGCTTCTTTCATTGGAATCCTGGACATTGCTGGATTTGAAATCTTCGAGGTACTTGGAAATATCCCTAGCCAGGTTTTCCTTTTCCCTGTTTTTATGGGATCAGGACACACTGCAGAGCCACTGAAAGCAGCGTGTTCCGAGGTTACACCAGGGCTTTGTTTGGGGTGTACAAAAGCTTTGACAACCCAAAATTGCGGCGCCGAAAGTCCTAATTTAGTCTTTAATCCTTCTTTTATGTGTGATGTTTGTTCCTACTATAATTTATCAAATGGAGATTTGTATAATTCTTTTCCAGTTTTCTTTATACTTGAATTTTGCAGAGTTTTGGAGAATTTCCTTATAAAGTGAAATTTTTGACTTCCAAATCTGTGATATCTCGTCACTGAGTCATCCTTGCATATTAATGTTATTCTTGTAGCTGAACTCCTTTGAGCAGCTCTGCATTAACTACACCAATGAGAAGCTGCAGCAATTATTCAACCACACCATGTTTATCCTGGAGCAAGAGGAATATCAGCGAGAGGGGATCGAGTGGAATTTCATTGATTTTGGCCTGGATCTGCAGCCTTGCATTGACTTAATTGAAAGACCTGTAAGTTTGCACATGAATAATGCTCTGAGGAGGAGAGCTTGGACTGCTGAGTGTGTCTTTTATTGCCTTCAAATGAGACATTTCTTGTGGAGCTGTCATTAAAAGGGAATTAACTGGAATGCTGAAGTTCAAATCTAAAATACTGTGTATTGTTAATAAAAGGATTTATCCAGAGGGGATTTTGCCCTTATGTCAGTGTAAAACACTGAGCTCAAGATATGAAGCTGCTATTTTAATACATTTTTCCCTGGTACTAATGAAGTCATTAATCTTGTCACTGTCATTAAACAGTGCCACTGTGGTGTAGGAGCTTTGGGACTCAGGTAAAAAGTTTTTCCAAGACTTGTGGTAAACTTTCTTCCTTTGAAATCACTAGCAAAACTCCTGAATATTCCTGTGGCATAGAGTTTTCCCCCAGAAAACAGCCTTGCAAATAGGAAAACTGGATCTTAAAAGTGATTTTAGTCACTGTGGTTTTTAACATCCTTCTCTGGCTGCTCAATTTATGGAAGCTGATGAGGCCCTGAAAGAGCAGGAGGCACAAATGGGGAGAACAGAGCTTTTTTTACTCCTGAAAGTTTATTGTTCTTTGCACCTCGGAATGTGTAAATTAAACCTGGGCCATTGCAGTTACTGCTCCCTACCTTTGTATTTTGGGGTACAGGTGAGCTCCAGTGCTGCTGTGCATCCTGAGCAGCAGAAAAGCTGCATTCCCATTTTTCTTTGGGAAAAGGGAAATCTTGTTTCAATTATCAAAGGTCTGCCCTTGGTGTGTGGAACTTAGAAAGTTCTGCCTCCTTGGAAGGTAAAATCTCCAAAAAGCCTCAGGGGACAAGTGTGGCTGCCCTCAGTGTGCACAAGTTTAGGTGAATATCCTAAAATACACCATGTTAGTTATTAATTTAAAAGCAAACCTCAGTACCCTCACAGTTGTTCTGTAAATGTGATGCCAGGTAGGAGGTGCATTGAAAAATCTCTTTACACATGCGTGAACTTTTTAAGTACAAACCCTCAGAACTCTTTGAGTGCAAATCCTTACAAAGCAAGGCTCTGGTCAGCGCTGGACCATCTCAGTGGTGTCTCCATGGACACTGGAATGAGTTTGTTTGAACCAGCCATAACATTCTTTTTGACCTGGACTCCCCATAGCTTGTTGCAACTGAAATTAGGTTTGAATCAGTTTGGACTGCTCCTATTGTGATGGTCAGTGGTGTGTTGTAAATATTCAACTTTGAAATATATATATATCTTTTTTTTTTTTTAAAATAAATACAAACACAGATTATCAAACTGTATTTCAGGCAAATCCTCCTGGTGTGTTGGCTCTACTGGATGAAGAGTGCTGGTTCCCTAAAGCTACTGACAAGACATTTGTGGAAAAATTGGTCCAAGAGCAAGGAACTCATTCCAAGTTCCAAAAGCCAAGACAACTAAAGGACAAAGCAGACTTCTGCATTATTCACTATGCAGGGAAGGTAAGGGTTAAACATTATATTTTTGATTAGAAAGGTTGGTTTGGGGAAAATACTTTGCTTTCCTTCCAAAGCCTTTATGCAAAAATACAAAACTTTTGCCTTGGTTGAAGCAGAACTATGCTAACCTGCAGAGGTTTTGTTGGATTTAGGGAATTTTAGGGCTGTCTGGGTTGGGACCAGAGACACCAACTTATGTTAGTATCAGTGAGTTTTCAGCTGCTGAGCTGGGGTTTATTTGGAAACCACAGGTTTGACTCTTTAAAGATAAGAGCTTTGTTTTCTTTTAGGAACCGAGTGTTGAAATGTAAATACAGTAGAGAAATTTAAAAAATTCATGCTGCAGCACATCCTTAATTTACTCTTTAGTAATTTAGATAAAGTAATTGGTGTCTGTCCTGCAGCTGGCTTTGCATCTTCACAGTGAAGCCTTATTTTGGCAATGACCTGGGCAGCAAGTGAACACCCAGCTGTCAGTAAGCAAGAAGTCAGATTGCTGAATTATTGAGAAAACTCCCATTTGCCCTTTCAAAAGAATTACAAACTTTTGTGGTACTTTGAACTGTTCTGAGGAGACTCAGCAAACCAACTGTGGACACCCAGGGTTGGTGTGGACATCCAGGGTTGTTCTCTGAGCTTGGAGGTCTTTTCCAACCTGTGTGATTTTGTAATTCTGAGCATTGAGAGGAAAACACCACACTGATGCTGATAAATAGAAACCTGAGCTTTTGTCTCTGACCGTGTTGCCCTTGGCTGCCCTGCAGGTGGACTACAAGGCAGATGAGTGGCTGATGAAGAACATGGACCCCCTGAATGACAATGTAGCCACACTCCTGCACCAGTCCTCGGACAAATTCGTGGCTGAGCTTTGGAAGGATGGTAAGAGATCATGCTCTGAGCACAGATTGTTGGTGATTTTACCTTGCTGGATGAGTTGTTTGTTTTGTTTTTTTTTTGGTGCCTGTTCCCTCCTCACCCTCCACTTCTCCATTGTAAATATGTACAGCATTTTCTCTCTTATTTAGTGCCCAAAGTACACCAGGGAAGCTGAGTTGCACCTCTGGTCCCTTGCACATGAACCATTTCTGAGTAGCTGCTTCTCATGTTCATTATTGGAACTGATATTCACTTATTACTTGTTTCTCTGTGTCCAGTTTCGTGTAGAATCTTGTCCAAAACTCTTGGCTGGGACTTGCTGCAGTGGAGTCCTGAGTGAACAGCTGCAGAGGTTCTGGCTGTTGATAAAACACTGACTCCTGTGAGCACCAGCACAGGTGTTTCCTGTGCAGGGGTGGGTGGCACTCTGGAAATCCACATCTCCTAGAATTAATTCCATTAACAGTGCTGAGATATTGCATACTGAAATAGGTATATTCTTATTTTAGCTGTACACGGCTGTTCAGCCAGGTTACCTGCACATCACCTGGAAGTATTTATCAGTACTTATACCAAAACACTCCAAGAAGCAGAAATAGCCAAATAAATACTTATCAGGGACTTCCCTGTTCTAGTTTTTGACATCACAATGTATTAATTAGAGTATATTTACATCTCACAGAGTGTAACTCCTGTAGTTTGTTACTTGAGGAGGGAATAAAGCTTGTGATGTAGGTGGTGCTGGTGGTTAATACTGAGTTTCCCTCTTGGTGCAGCCATAGAGAGCAGCTTTAATGAATCTATAAAGAACTTTTTGGTTGGGGGTCTGCTCCTTCGGAGTCCACACACAGAGGCAATAGTGTTTTGGTCCAAATACTCAAACCCTGTTCCCACAGCCAATTGAAATGTGCATGGAATATGTTGTGGCCTAACTGCTTTTGTAGCTCAGTGAAGTGTGTTTGCAATTGATAAACCTGTTGTTTTTACTAACTCAAGTGTCTTGTGTATCTGCTCTTCTGTCTTTCTGTTTCTGCTGTTTCTCTGCCTTAGAGATTCAGAATATTCAGAGAGCCTGTTTCTATGACAATATTACTGGTCTTCATGAGCCACCAGGTGAATGGATATAAAACAGTAGGCCTACTAAAGGCAGGGCTGTTGTACCTACAGGAGAACCATTTTTGCTCGTAGGCTTGCATGAACTTCTCATTTCATGCTGAATTTAGGTAAAACCCCCCAGCCCCCATGGGGCCCCCAGTGCATTCCTGTCCAGCTGCTGCTGCACACACACAAAGCATCTCCAGTTATGCATTGCAGATGAAAAGGTTTGTTGCTTCCTAGTTCCATGAGGAGATGTAGAATTGCCTCTAAGTGACAATTCTGGGAGCTCCAAGCATTTGAGAGAATGCATAAGCTTTGTAACACTATCAAGCTTCTTTCTGCAGTCCAACATTGACAGAACCCTGGGACGTGGCTGTGTCCTTTTGGGAGGAGAGCTCAAGGATGTCTTGAAGTGTCAGAATGAGTGCTGCAGTTTTAGTGGGGTTAGAAAGTAAAATAAACTTCCAGCCTTTTTAGAATTGTTCTTTTATTTAAAAACCTCTTCGTTTTAATATTCACTTTTGTGTAAGTTGCAGATGATTTTTGAGGTATTGAGAAATCAAGAAATGCACTTGGAATGTGTTTGAAGACACTTCAGATATTTAATTCAACCTCCCCATCCTTCTTGGATTCCTCTCCCAAGTTTAGAAATCTGTGGATGTGAAGACTTTGGGCTTACCTTTCACTATTTCTACTACATCCCATCCCTGAGGAAACCAGTAGAGTTCCTAGAGGAATTCCTGGAGGGCTTTGTTTCAGGGCCTTCAGCAGAGGGTGATGGTCCAGTCATGCAGTTCGACGTTTACTTTAAACCTGTAGGCAAAGTTTAAATTTAACTCAAATAATACTGTTTGAAATAGAAATCATCCTCCTATAGCTGGAACACAGAGGGGAGCACAACAAAACTGTGCAAGAGTAGATCTATTTGCTAAATTGAAGAAAGTACGTGGTGAAAAGAAGCTGAGTGGTTGCAGTTGTTAGTGGGGCCTGGTGGGTGCAGGTTTCCAATACTGACAATCATTTCATCCTCTATAAAACTGATTCCCTGTAATCTCCACCCCATGTCTGATTTGGAACTGAATTCTGCTTAAAAATAAATATTTGGGACATGGTCTTATAAACACCTTGCCACCTCTTATTTTCCTAACGTTACTAAGTTTAATTCTTGTGTTCAAAACCCTGTGGAGGATCTGGGCTCTGCTCTGTACACAAGACTTACAAACTGATTATTCAAACTTACTGCCCTGTGTCTTTCTGTTTTTAATTTTCCTTTTCTATTTTTTTTTTAAATAGACCTTTCACCAGTTGAGTACAAGGAAGAAGTTAAATAGTGTCACTTATTTGTCAGATAATTCTGGTTAGCAAAGCATAATTCCCTCTGCTTGTTTTAAATGAATTTGAAGATAACGTGACAGAATTGAAGGTGTCGCCTACAAATAGTTACTTGTTTCTGGCTGGCCAGCTTGGATTCCATGGGGAACCCACAAATATTGGGATTTGCTCAGTCCTAGGAAGCACCAGCTGTCATTATTGAGGTGTTAAGTCACCTGTGTCTTTTTTAGTGACCTGTTTACATAATTCTTGACATGGACATGGAGTCACTTTCAAGGTTTTAATGATGGCAGTCACATTTCTAATTTGTGCTTCTGAAAAACAAACCCTTGAGATCCTTACCCAAAATGTTCAATAAAATAAAAAAAATTTCTTTTGTGATGCTTTACGGTAGCTTTGAAGTGGAGTCTTCCTGGTTTGAAACTTATCTTTTGGGTAGGAAGCTCTTTTTAGGTGTATTTAAAAATGGGAAGAACTTTTCCAAATTGCAGCTGAGCAGAAGTCTGGCAGATACTTTTTCTTCCCCTCTCGTCACTGAAATAACGCTATTTCCAACTTTCTGCAAATTTCCAATTAAACATTAGTTAAACTCGGGTTTAATCTATAGCACTGTCATAAGCGACTCTTGCTTTTAAGCAAACATGCACAGATGTGTAACTCCAAATGTTCAACCCAGAAATATTTTGCACTGTAAGAACTCAGATAGAAAGCTGCCTGGAAGCTGGGATTTATATCTCTATAAAGTTGACTTAAATACCGAAAATAGCTTTCCTGGTCATGTAGAACTGCAAGTAAAGAGCTGGATATTTCAGTCTGTACCTCCCGAAGCTCCACTCTCGTGCTGGATAAGTTTGTGGCTTTGGTCCCCAAGCTTTGCACAGTGTCCCCGGTCCCGCTGCGGCTGCCTCCCTCGCCGGCACCTCCCGGCATTGTCCCCAAGCTTCCGCTGCCGCACTCCGCTCCTCCTCCCGCCCTGCCCGTCCCGTCCTGTCCCTGCCAGCCCCCGAGGCCACTCAGCCCTTGCTCTGTCCCCGCCAGTGGATCGCATCGTGGGGCTGGACCAGGTCACGGGCATCACGGAGACAGCCTTCGGCTCTGCCTACAAGACCAAGAAGGGCATGTTCCGCACTGTGGGGCAGCTCTACAAGGAGTCCCTGACCAAGCTGATGGCCACGCTCCGCAACACCAACCCCAACTTCGTGCGCTGCATCATCCCCAACCACGAGAAGAGGGTATGCACTCACAGCACTCCTCTGATTTTGCTTTTTATTAGTCCTTTATTATCGTGTCTGGGCCTTCCTTCTCCAATCAGTTTGGTTGTCACACTGAGCAATATCCCCTCAGTGTTCCCTGCACATCTCCTGATGTGGTTGGCTCTGAAGAGAGCAGCCTGCAAAACTGAAACTACGGTTTTTCACTAATATAAACTAAAAATCATCCTTGTTTTGTTTTGTCCAGGCTGGAAAACTGGACCCACATCTGGTTCTAGATCAGCTCCGGTGCAACGGGGTTTTGGAAGGAATACGGATCTGTCGGCAAGGATTCCCAAACAGGATAGTGTTCCAGGAATTCAGACAGAGGTAACAGCAGGAACAGCCTTTTGAGTTCTTACGAGCTAAAGTTCCTTGTTAAATGAATGAAGACCCCACACTCCTCCCTCATCCCCCAACCCAGCTCACAGGACATCAAAACTGTGTGAGGCCTTGAATTTCAAGTGTTTAACTACTACAGTTTATTCTAAAGACAGTAGGGAAAGGGAAACAATCTGAAATTGGCTGCTGGAAAAACCTGGGGAAATTCCCTAACTGTGCACTTGGGTACTATAGTTAATGCTGTAAATTTATACTATAAATCATATTGTTTATTGTTGAATGTAAAGGATTTATTTTCATTTGTCTTAAAGGTACGAGATTCTCACTCCCAATGCAATTCCCAAAGGTTTCATGGATGGCAAGCAAGCCTGTGAGCGTATGGTAAGTGTTTGTATCTAAATATTGTCAAAACATTGAAAATTTCCCCCTAAAATTGTCCTTTTCTTGGTGTAACAACACCACCCTTGCCTGTCTGTTTAGATCAGAGCCTTAGAGCTGGACCCCAACTTGTACAGAATTGGACAGAGCAAGATCTTCTTCCGAGCTGGAGTCTTGGCGCACTTGGAAGAAGAGCGAGACCTGAAGATCACAGACATCATCATCTTCTTCCAGGCAGTGTGCAGAGGATACCTGGCCAGGAAGTGAGTGTCCTCCTGGGATTGGATCTTCTGGGTCTCTCAAGCCTCTCTGATAGGGAGCTGTGCATTAAAACTTCTGTTCCAGGGCAGATTTCCTTAGTGTGTTGCCTGATGAACTGTGATTGTATCCTGGGTATTAAGGGAATTTTTGCCTGTTACGAATTTGCACCTTCATTCCTTAACAATATCTCCTTTCCTTGCTCGTGCCTTTGTGGCGCACACAGCTCTTTATGGTGGCTGCAGAGGAGATCTCTCCTCCTGTCCCATGGGAGGTTCCTGGAAGTACTCTGGAAAGCTGCTTTTAAAAAAGACTAAAGTAGCTAATCTGTCCTGTTTCTGTCTTTTTAAGAAAAAAGCCTGTTGAGAGTAAGAGCAAATAGCATTTGTAATTTTTGGAAATGGTGATTCCAGCTTTTGCTCTGACTCTTTACATGAGCAAGAACTCATAAATTCAGTGTAGTTACTGAAACTTGTAAATAAACCTATTTATGGTCTGCATGTCTAAAGTTTGATAACCTAAAAATTCAATGGTGATCAGCTTTATTTAATACAAACTTTTTGCTCTGACTTCAGGGCCTTTGCAAAGAAGCAGCAGCAGCTGAGTGCACTGAAAATCCTGCAGAGGAATTGTGCTGCATATTTGAAGCTGAGGCACTGGCAGTGGTGGAGAGTCTTCACCAAGGTTCCTTCTGTTCTGTTTTATTCTTTTAATTTGCCTATAAATAGATGAGTGCAGGTTCTCACTCTTTCACTTACAACCTTTGCAGGTGAAGCCTCTGCTTCAGGTCACTCGTCAGGAAGAAGAACTTCAAGCCAAGGATGAGGAGCTGATGAAGGTCAAAGAAAAACAGACAAAAGTGGAGGCAGAACTTGAGGAAATGGAAAGGAAACATCAACAGGTTCGCGTACAAGATCAGCTTTTGATATGTAGGACATGGATTGGGCTCTGTCCCATGTGAGGGAGCCATGCTGGGGAGCAAAAGAGAATCAGATGAGCTGATTGCCACTCAGCTGGAGTATGGAACAGGAAGATACAGCATGAGCCGTTCCCCCAGGGATGCAGAAACATGTTAATGAAACCAAACCTTATTTCATGGCCTTTCCTGGTTCACAGGAGAAATTCAGTGGCAGTGTCATTCTGTGCCTGGGCTGGGCAAGCTGTGGGCAGACAGTTGGGACAACTCTACAGATTTCATGGCTTTGTGTGGTGGCATTGTAATGTTGGTGCATAAGGATAGAGCAGCTGATGTCACCTACCTGAACGTGTGCATTTGGCACTGTCCCACATGGCATCCTGGTCTCTAAACTGGGGACATGGAGTCCATCACTCAGTGCATGAGGAATTGGCTGGATGGGGACACTCCAGGAGTGGCAGTCAGTGGCTTCATGTCCAGTGACAAGTGGCATCCTCAGGGATGGGGACTGGGACGGGCCACAAGCTGTGTGTCCCAGTGACTCCAGGTGCCAGGATCAGCCCATGGCACTGCTGTGCCACTCTGCAGGGTGAGGGCAGGGAACAGTCCAGGAAATACTGGAGCCAAAGTAGTGTCTTTGGACTGCTGCTGAAGCCCCTTTTAGGAGTCTTTGGTTTGGGGTGTGGACATGGGAGTCGGGAACTGGAGCAGCACTTGGCCTTGAAGTACCTCCGTAGTGTCACAGGTATAATGTCTCTTGAGAGGCTTTGAAGTGTCATTTATAAAGCTTTGCTGCCTTTTGTATTTGCAGGTTCTGGAGGAGAAGAACATCCTTGCAGAGCAGCTCCAGGCTGAGACAGAGCTCTTTGCAGAGGCTGAGGAGATGAGGGCTCGCTTGGCTGCCAAAAAGCAGGAGTTGGAAGAAATTCTTCATGATTTGGAGTCCAGGGTTGAGGAGGAGGAGGAAAGAAACCAAATACTGCAGAATGAGAAGAAGAAAATGCAGGGCCATATCCAGGTATGGTTCTCAGTGACTGCAGATGGAGAAGTAGGATGGGGAAAGCTCCCTCAGCATCTCTGCAGGACAGAGGAATTTGGCTCCTGAGTGGAATAAGATGAATTTTTTCTTTCTCTCCCTGTGTTCAGTGTGATGAGCTTTGTGTGGTCTCTAGGCATGTGAGGGTGAGGAAAGAAAGCAAAGTCAGGATGCCCATGGCATGTCAGTGTGTGGTGAGAATTGATTAAAGGCAGCAAAGTGCTTCTTAGAGGGCAGGAACCAGAAATTATTGCATGGGGACTATAGACAGACTGATGGGGTGGTGTCTCTTGGGAGAGAAATGTTCCTATGTGACTGAAATCCAGTGAGCATCATGAAGAATATTCCTCCTTTGACTTTACTAAGACAATGTCATTTCCTCCAAGTTACTTGGTTGAGGTTTTTTGTGAAAATCAGATTATTGAGTGCTTCCTTTTGAAGAATTTTGAAAACTCCCTGAAAAAGGGAGTAGCTGAGAACTTACCTGTCTTTCAAAGGGGAAATAAACTCCACATCTCTCAGCTCTTGATGCCTTTTCATAAATGTCCATTAATGTGTGGCTGAGAATCATAATTAAGCACACAAATGAGTAGAAGCGCAGGGCATTATTGCTTATTTAGCTCTTTGTGCCAGTGACTGAACTGTCTCAGCTGTGATATTGAAATAAGGAGAGATGTTTCCTGTGGATTCCCTTCCCAGAGCCTGGAATTTTTCCACCAGGTGCCCCATTGAGGTGCAGTGTGCTGGGAAGTCTCTGACTTTAAGCCTGATCTGATTTGGTTGTCATTAATGACAATTTTTTTATTTTATAGTTGGAATTAGGAAGGTGAAGGACTGTGGAAGTGAATGTGTATTTCCTAGACAGCACATTTCACCCAAAGCTGAAATAAAGAGCATCAAAAATTCCATGTGTATCCCAAGGCTCTTGATTTCCTTACCAGATCATTGATCCTATAAATGAATCCAACAAGAAAAATGTGGATGTAGTGAGTGTTAGGTTAAGAGGCTTTTTGAGACAACACATCTTTGTCACTTGAGTTAAAAAAAATAAATGTTACCACATGGATAAGCAGGAAAATGCACAGATGCAGTTGCCTCTCTCCCCAGGACCTGGAGGAACAGCTTGATGAGGAGGAGGGAGCTCGGCAGAAGCTGCAGCTTGAAAAAGTGACAGCTGAAGCAAAGATCAAGAAGATGGAGGAAGAGATCCTACTGCTGGAGGACCAAAATTCCAAATTCCTGAAGGTGAGACCAGCGTGCAGGGTGGAGATGCTGCTCATGAGGAGTAGTGGTGCCAAGGGCCAGCTCCCAAAGCTGCTGGCACATTATCTGTGACATTTGCACACATGGAGTTTGAACGAGGCAAAGCTGAGGCACTGGAGATGAGTTTGGACTGACATTCCACAGTTTGTCATGCACTCTTCCCAGTTTCTTCCAAATCTTAGAGCTGGAAAAGCTGTTTAGAGCTGCCATTGTTCTCTGCAAACAAATTTCCAAATGCCGTCCTAAAGCCAGGCCTCCTGTGTGCTGAATTCCAGGTCTCTCTTGGAAAATAAATGTTTGTGTTTCTAAACAATTCCAATTGATCCTTAATATTGACAATCACTTGAACTGAAATCTGTATTAGATGTGTGTATGAGACCCCGCCTTGGGTTTTGTAGATTCCTTTATTTACATTGCTTAGGGACTCTTGAATTCTGTTTTACAAGTTACTTTTCCTCCCCTTTCTCCTCCCCAGGAAAAGAAGCTGATGGAGGATCGAATTGCTGAATGCTCTTCACAGCTGGCTGAAGAAGAAGAAAAAGCCAAAAACTTGGCCAAACTGAAGAACAAGCAGGAAATGATGATCACTGATTTGGAAGGTTTGTTGTGCCTGGAATGGCCTGTGAGCAGCTTGGCCATGCTGCCAGGAGGGAATGGATCACTGGGAACAGGGGATGCAGTGCCTGCTCAGCCTGTGGAGTGTAACCTGAGCTGGAGATGCTCAATAGCTGCTCTGGCAGCCAATTCCTGAAGGAAATTTGTGTCTCCTGCAAGACTTGTTGCATCTGGCTGCTCAGTCTCTCTCCTGTTGAACGTGTTAGGTTTTCATTTTTGAGAATCCATTTCCTTTGTGGACACACTCAGAAATTCCTGCTGTTGCCTGGGCCCATTAGCACCTGGAGAAAACATCCTGGCTCCTGGGAAGCTGCTCCACTTTTCCATAACAACATCAGAGCAATGTATTGCTGTAGGAACGGCAGACACTCTTTAGGCTTCCAGGATTATTTTTTAATAAGCAAATATCAATGGTGTTGCTTTTTGTAATGTTTTGTCTGCATTATATGTATAGATATATTTTATTTTCTAGTGTTTTATTGTTGTTGAGCAGCCTGATGTAGTGGAAGTCCTGCCCAAGGCAGGAGGTTGGAATGACATGATCTTTAAGGTCCCTTCCAACCCAAACCAGTCCATGATTCCATCTAAAATTATTCCAACCCTTTAGCCATTTATTGCTGTTTGTTTTGCCAGTGTTGTCACAAGCTAAACCTGCCCTATAATGCAACCTTTCTTGATTTTATGGTTGTTTTTTTTTTAATTACTATAGATACTACACAACATTAATGAGCTGCCAAGTCAAAGTTGCAAAATAATAGACAAAGTTGCTCTCTGTGCCCTAATTTGGAGTAGTTCTTGCACTTGGTGTGTTATGGCCCGTCTTGCTACATATTTTAAAGCTGATGTGCTTCTGGAAGAATATCAAAGTTTTACCTTATCTGTGTAGGAAGGTATTGAACTAATAGAGGTAGCAGTGATTGATGAGCCTTGTCTTTAACAGTTGCATTCAGAGACCTTAAGATGGGTCTAAGTTAGCTTTACTCCCTGGAAAATAATGCTGGAGTAGCTCTGTGCTTAAATCAGGACTAGGAACTTGACAGATGTGTTTGGTTATGGTGCCATTCCAAGACTGATGACCTTAGAAGTGGAAATTAAAGCTTATATTTAAGGCATGCAATTTCTTGGCTAGGAAAGCAGAGTAAAATGATATTTACTCCTGGAGATGATTCAAGAAGCCATTAAGGTCTCTCTGCTAGAGTCTTGGCACTGTTAGGCACTGATATTTGGGGAAAAAAAAGAATTTAGTTTGCTATGAACTTTCTCAATTACAAAATTGGGTCTTGTGACACTGCTCTAACTGTCACTCACCGGGAACATAATGCGAAAACAGAGGGAAAAGTACAATTCCTTTGGAATGTGGAACTGTTTAGAGAAAAGCAGTGTTACTTTAGGTTGTCTGGAAAATCCCAAATAGCCCAGGGTGGCTCTGAGGTGATTCCTGACCAGGGCTCCAGAAGGAGGCTTAGGAAGGGTGTGAGGGAAATCTCTGCCCTGAGAACCCACAAAGTATTGTACAAGGGTAATAACAAATGCAATAACTCCTGTTGTCACACAGAATTCTCAATCTATGCCAGTGCATTTAGACCTGGGCTAAAGCTCTGCTCAGCAAAACCTTCTGTGACTGAGATCTGTTCCCTCCCTGTCATCAGCTGATGTGGGCAGCACAGCCAGGGTCTGTCTCAGTGTGCCACCAGAGCCAAGCAAATGTTTGATTGCTGTGGCACTGCTGATGGGATGGTTGTCCCAGAGAATTCCTATGGGCAGGAGTATCCCAGCCGCACAATTAAATTCCTGGGAGGAAGCTCTCAGGCTTGCAGAGTTTTGCTGTATATTGATGGGCTGTGGCTGAGCAGCACAGATGCTTACAAAAATGGTTTATTCAAGTTTCTTTAAGCTACACTATTTTCCAGTAGACCTTTTGGAGTCTGGCCTAGCTCTTCCAAAGCCATGCAGGCCAGCATCTGTTCCAGTGCATAATTTATTTTCTTTTTTGAGTGTTCATATCTGTGATTATCTGGCCTAACATCAAGCTGCTCTGTTAGATCCCTGTCGTGGGTTTGACCCTGGCTAAATGCCAGGCACCTACGACGTTTGCTTTCTATGCTCTCTCCTGCTGCAGCTATGCAGAGGAGAGGAAAAACTAACACAAAACACTGGACTTATGAGTTGAGATAAGATCACTGATAAGGGCCGCACGAGATTCAGGGCAAGAGCAGGCGGGAAACTTAAAGTTGCAAAAAAAGTGATTTATTAATCTAACAGAGTCAGAGGATAAATTGGAGATAAAAATAAGTTCTTAAGACACCATTTCTTCACTCACCCCTCTTTTCCCTCTTAAGGCACCGCTTCTCAGCTCACCCCCTCCCTCCTTTCTAACTAACTAACAACTCCCAGGCAGGGGCAGGGTGTGGGGTTTTTCTTAGGTCAGTCCATCACAATTCTTCTACTGCAGACACTGTTTCTCTATTTGTCCCCTCTCTCCATCCAACCAACAGATCCGGGCTAGGGCAAGG
>VZRL01000967.1:126095-169019 GCA_013397895.1 Origma solitaria
ATCCCACTCCTTATTTTCTACCAAGAAGTTTCTGTTCCTTCATCTCAAACTGTTCACAGTTGTCACAGACTTCCCCCTGACTTTCTGACTAAATCATACAGTTCTCCTTCGCTATTTCATTTTTCTACAGAAAGGATTAAGGCAGCATAAATTAAACTTCCCACCCTTCCTGCCACCCCAGACCTCCTGAGGGTGACAAGAGGAACAACTCCATCTGAATGTATTTCTTTGCTTCCTTTAGAGCGCCTAAAAAAGGAGGAGAAGACCCGTCAGGAGTTAGAAAAAGCTAAAAGAAAACTGGATGGGGAAACAACAGACCTGCAGGACCAAATAGCTGAGCTGCAAGCCCAGATTGAGGAGCTGAAGATCCAGCTGGCCAAGAAAGAGGAGGAGCTGCAGGCTGCTCTGGCCAGGTCAGTGTGGGACAAACGTGCTCCCAATTCCAAATTGAATTTCACCTGGCTGCACATCAGAGCTGGGAATGTTGGAACAGCTCTGGACACCTGTGCTGTGCACAGACGTGGCAAATGTAAAGGAATTCAGTGTTCTCTCAGCATTCTTGCTCTACAAAACTGCAAAAAGAAGTTTCACATGGTGTAATAGTGTTTAGGCTCTGGGGGCTTTTTAAATCTCCCAAAGTTCAGCCTCAGAAGGGAAAAATGTGTATTTTTCTTAACAGAGTGCTGGGCAGGACAGACTTTATCTGGGTTTGTGTGATACTCCTGCAGTCCCATCTTGTGCTGAACACCATCCATATTTCTTAAGTACAATTTTGCAGGAGCAGAAAATTCTACAGATGGAACATTTCTGGGGCAGTGTTGAGATCTCCAAAATTGGAATACTTGATTGTAAACTGAAGCTTGATCATTCTGATAGTGCACCTTGGTGAGGTCTTGAGAATAACTGTAGGGTTTTATCTGTGGTTTCTTATCCATCCCTGGCAGTGCCCAAGGCCAAGTTGGATGGGGCTTGGAGCAATCTGGGATAGTCCAAAGTGTCCCTGCCCATGGCAGGGGCTGGAATTTGATGATGTTTAAAGTCCCTTCCAACCCGACCATTCTATAATTTTTTCTGTTTCTTTTATTCCCGTGGAAAAGTTAAGCTGTTTTTGTAGATAATTTAAGCAGGTGGTTATGAGAGGAGGTGAAACCATTCACTGTTGTGCCTGTGTTTGACAGAGGGGATGAAGAAGCAGTTCAGAAGAACAATGCACTGAAAGTGATAAGGGAGCTGCAGGCTCAGATTGCAGAGCTGCAGGAGGATCTGGAGTCTGAGAAGGCATCACGGAACAAGGCAGAGAAGCAGAAAAGGGATTTGAGTGAGGAGTTGGAGGCTTTAAAAACTGAACTGGAAGATACCTTGGATACCACTGCAGCACAGCAAGAGCTGAGGTAGGATAATTTTCTGTGTCAGAAGGCACCATTGAAATTCATCTTTCATTTACAAAAGACTAAAATGTTGATTTTTTGATGACCCTTTGTGCTTTCTCCAGGACAAAGCGGGAGCAGGAGGTGGCTGAGCTGAAGAAAGCAATTGAGGAGGAAACCAAAAACCATGAAGCCCAGATCCAGGAGATCAGGCAGAGGCATGCTACTGCCCTGGAGGAGCTCTCTGAACAGCTTGAACAGGCCAAAAGGGTGAGAAGAAAATGAGTTTTCTACTTCAGGGCTTTGTATGAGTACCATAGGTGCTGTGGCCCCTTCCATGATACCTGAGCTAAGGTTCTCCATATCCACAGAGCTAAGCTGTCCTCCTAAAGTGCATCACAGTTGCAGCTGAATGAGGTTTATCCTGCTGGTTTGACTATATTGCAACTATTAGCAGCACATCTGTGCTGTGTCCTGTGGTCACCAGCACCAGAGCAGGCAGCAGGGGCACAGGTGGATCACAGCACTCCTGTTCTTGTTCGGAAGAAGAATTATTCCAACACTGCCAAATAAAGAAGTCTCTAGTTCTTGAAATTGCAGTTGGGGTCATTCGTAAATGTGTGTTTGGACAACTCATATCCTGTAGTGATGTTTTTATGTATTGGGAGTGCTTCACAAGCTTCCTTAGTATTTTAAATTAAGTGAGAAATGTAGTAGTTAAACTGATTTTCACCAGCTTTATTCACCTGAAAATTTTCTGCATGTCTTCTGCTCCTTATTCAATAAATATTCTCAATAGGAGCATGAAAAAATGGAAAAATACCCTACAATCTGAAACAAAGGTCTGTGACAAGCTGGTGTCAGCTCTGGTGATATAGCAAGAATGACACTTAAACATCCCCTCTGCCAATTATTGCTTTTTAAAAGGCTTTTGACAAATATCAGTGCAATGCTGAGAATTGCTTTGTTCTGCACTTCCAGCCTGCTCTGCCTACTCAAATCAGGGCAGCTTTGGTTCATATCTTCCCTTTTATTCCTGTGAGATGAGCCATGCTGATCTGTTAATGGGCACATTCCTTCCTCCTTCCAGTGCTCCCAAAACAGTCATTTACAGTGCTGCCATCCCAGATCTGGGATCTCCCAGTGCTCGCTGTCACCTGTGGGGGCTGGCAGAGGAACACCCTGCACGAGCCCAGTCCTCACCTGACAGACACAGAACGTTCCACAGCAGCACTTCCAACGCTCCCTGCTCACATCACGCTGAGCTCTTGGCTTCTCTCTGAACTTGCAAACCTGACCTGCAGAATCACTTTGAGCAGAAAATACTCACCTGTAACCAAGTGTTGAATTTCTTCCCTTCTGTCTTTCCTAGTTCAAAGCAAACCTTGAAAAGAACAAGCAAGGCTTAGAGTCTGACAACAAGGAGCTGGCCTGTGAGGTGAAGGTGCTGCAGCAGGTCAAGGCAGAGTCTGAGCACAAGAGGAAGAAACTCGATGCTCAGGTGCAGGAGCTGACTGCAAAGGTGTCAGAAGGGGAAAGGCTCAGGGTGGAGCTGGCAGAAAAGGCGAACAAGCTGCAGGTAAGACTCTGGAAGTCCTAAAATCCTGGAAAACAGGCAAGGAACTCAAGCTGTAACCATGTGCAGGAATGGCCTGTGGCTGATGTGGGAGGTGACCTCAGCAAGGACTCTCATGGACTTGAGAGGCCTTAAAGTGGTGAAGTGCCTTATGTGGGGCAAGCTGGACAGCTGTGACATCAATCCTGAGCATTCTGGGCTGTGTGAGAGTTACAGGGGCTTTTAAGGATGTGGCTTCCATCCTGGAGAGCAAATCCTGTAGGGAGCTCCTGCACAGGAATGCAGATTTTTGGCTTGGCTGCAGAACTGAGTAGATTGGGCTGAGCTTTTCCATAGGTCTGAGCAAAGATTGATAGTGGCCACAGGTTTGCTTTTGTGCTCCAAGCTGGGAGGGATTGCAACAACAGGCTCACTTTTCTGGGAAATGGAACAAATAGGCAAACTGCAGCCATGGCTGACTTCTGAACCACAGCAGTGAGGACGATAGGTAAATCCAGCTAAAGCACTTCAAAAAGGCAATGGCCCAGTTCTCTTTGGAGGAAGCTTTCAGGCTGTCTCTCACTGTATATTAAAGTAGCGTAGCCCAAAATAATAAGCTGGCACCTGGCAGTAACCTTTTTTCTTGCAGTGATTTAAGCCCAGCTTTAAGCCCAGCTGCCACCTTGATAATCCCTGAATTAATGCTTCCATGAAATACATGATTCTAGAATTAAAAATAGCATTAAAGTGTGAATGCAGGTATCAGAACAAAGTGCTGTGCTGAATATCAGAGCCTAATAGCATAAGTCTTATTTTGTTACTGCACTTCAGGACTGACATTCAACTTCAGTTTTGTAGCCAAACCTTGGTATTTTTAGCTTGTTGTGTCTCTCTTTTGGGATCTGTTGCTGTCCTGCCATACCTGGAATTTGCTGAGGTTTTGTGTTTGCAGTTCCAACTCCCGGTGGGCTTTGGGCTTTGCTGTTACCTTTGGGCTCTTGTTTTGCAGAATGAGCTGGATAATGTCTCCAGTCTCCTGGAGGAGGCAGAGAAGAAAGGCATCAAGTTTGCCAAGGATGCAGCCAGTTTGGAATCTCAGCTTCAAGATACACAGGTGTGTGTGCAGCAAAGCTGGGCTTTGCATGGGAGCTTTGCTCCTCAGGAAATGCTGACAAAATACATTTTCATTCATGCTTTGGAAAGTCTCCTGGGTAGAAGCTGAATTTCCTGTTCAGTCCAGTGAAATACGATGGATTGGGATGGATTGGGATGTCTCAGCTACACATGGAACCAGTTTTTCATTATCTGAGCTTCACTACCTGATAGTTGGTAGTTCTCTTTTATATCTGTGGGAGATAAGAATCAAATTTTAAAAAAACCCTTTCCAGGTAGAATTTAATGTCAATGTCCTTGGGATATATGAGGAACAATACCCTGTCTTCTACTGACAGCTTCAAGTTCTAACAGCTGAAGTTCAAACTGTCAGTTTTTGCTTCTTAATTAAGAAAATGCAGCTTTCTGCAGGTATTCATCACTTCAATATATTTTATCTTCCCTGCATAAAAGACCACTTAATTCCTTGATTAATGTTAATCACAGTTGGAGGGGTTTATAGGGAGCAGGATGGGGGAGAGAGGGTGGGATGGAAGTTACACCTTTCATTGCTTCCTGTTGTGACAGAAGTTTCCACTGCCACATTACAGCTGCCTTTAAAGTGACCTTCATATTTAAGCAATGCAGAAAAGCCTGGAAGCTTGCTGCCATTGCAGGATTTGCTGCTCTGTGTTCTTCCCAGGTGGTTTAAAATACATTCTCTGTGCTTGTGAAAAAAAGAAAAATACATTTTGAAGGTGACTTCTGTGTTAGTCCCTTGAAAGATGGAAAAGTATCATCCATGAACTTCTAGAACTGGCTTTGCCGTGGGTTCCCTGATCAGAAATATGCTTTATGAAGGTTTAAGCATGCCTAAAATGAATGGCCAGTGGCTTTTTGAAAACCCAAATAACAGATGTCTTCATGAAGCATGTCCTTGTCCCAAAATCTGAGAGAAGAGGAACCCTGGAACCACACATGTGGAGCTGTGGAGGTTTCAGAGCACGCTGAGCTCTGCCTGTGCCTGTGTTGCAGGAGCTGCTCCAGGAGGAAACCCGCCAGAAGCTCAACCTCAGCAGCAGGATAAGGCAGCTGGAGGAGGAGAAGAACAACCTGCAGGAACAGCAAGAGGAGGAAGAGGAGGCCAGAAAGAACCTGGAGAAACAGATGCTGGCCTTGCAGTCTCAGGTGAGCTGCTGGGAGTGACAGGACTTGTGCAGGGCCTGCACATCCCAGGAGAATGAATTGGTGTCCCAAAGCTTTGGAAACACATCCTGTAACTTGCACAGGTGCTGGAGCAGATTTTGGAATAAAATTTCCTATCTTTCTCCATTGCAGTACTGCTGTGTACAATGAGCTGTGATGGGCAGGGCTTTGCCTTGCTTGGCACCCTGAAAGCTCCAAGTTCTGTGTCCCCTTAGCTTGCAGAAACATCTGTTCCTGGCTCTGCACTTCCTCCCTTTCACGATGCACTAAGAGGCTTTACTTACTTTTATTAAATTTCAGTTGGCTGAGGCTAAGAAAAAAGTAGATGATGACTTGGGAACCATTGAAGGCCTGGAGGAGGCTAAGAAGAAGATGTTGAAGGACATGGAGTCCCTAAGCCAGCGCCTGGAGGAGAAGGCTCTGGCTTATGACAAACTGGAAAAGACCAAGAACCGCTTGCAGCAGGAGCTGGATGACCTGATGGTGGATCTGGATCACCAACGCCAGATTGTCTCTAACCTGGAGAAAAAGCAGAAGAAGTTTGATCAGGTACTCCAGTCTCCTGTCATCTTCACGTTTCTTTAGGATTTTAAAGCAGCATCTTGTTTTGATTGTTGCTGCAGAAATGAGCCTTGTGTATAGGAGGTTCTGACTGGTGTGCTGTGGTTATTGATAAATCTGTGAGCAGTTGGCCTTTGTTCAGAGGAACTTGTCACTCCCAATTTCTGTAAGCCAAATTCCATCTCCAAGGCTTGTTAGATCAAGTCATCAGCTCTTCGTATACAAAAAAGGGAATTATGCTGGAACAAAAACTTTAAAGTTTTATTGTAATCCCTCAAGGTAGACTAAAAAAGGATTTGAAGAGTGAAAGATGGAAATCATATGAAACTTGAGTCTTGATGAGTAGCTTGCTTTCCTCCTCTCATCCCAGAGGAGCTGGAGCTGTTCTCTTAATGGCACTTTGATCATGTCTGAGGGATCAGACAGCTTCTGAAGGCCAATTAAACTTAGAGCATTAACCACTTCCTGAATAAAACACCTGAGGCAGGAAGGACCTGACTGTGGAGCTTAAGAGATGGATTAATTGTTTTTTCTGTTCAGATGCTGGCAGAAGAGAAGAACATTTCTGCCAGATATGCAGAGGAGCGAGATCGTGCTGAGGCAGAGGCGAGGGAGAAGGAAACCAAAGCCCTGTCCCTGGCTCGGGCCCTGGAGGAGGCCCTGGAAGCCAAGGAGGAGTTTGAAAGGCAGAACAAGCAGCTGCGTGCAGATATGGAAGATCTGATGAGCTCCAAAGATGATGTGGGCAAAAATGTGAGTATGGTTCCACAGGCTGTTTGTACAGACTGCATCCTGGGAATGACAGGGACAGCTCCCTGGCTGCAGCAGGGTCTGTGACGCAAGAGCAGAACTTTCTGAAGCTGACCCAAAGTGCTGGAGGAATGAATGCCTAGAGTTAGGGGGTGGTCCTTGTTAACATCAGGCCTCTTCAAAAGCTGTGTTCTCACCCTCTGACCCTCTGCATGGAGGATCCCAGATACCAGTTTTACACTTTTGGATCTGTGGAGGTGGGGCTGCAGTCAGATAGAACTGATTATGTGTTGCTGCTGTGATAGAAGGGGACATTCCTCGTTTTCGTGTTGCTGGGTGTATTTTTTCATATGCAAATGAGGGATAATGAAGATTTCTTTGGTCAAGCTGAGTTGCAGGACATGGATGAATCAAAGGCAGAGCAGGACTGTGACCCTTCAGTGTCCTCCCCACTGCCCCCAGCTGAGGCAGCAGCAAAGGCCCCCTGCCCTTCCCTGCTGGTCTCTGCCCTGTCACAGCCCCACAGCATTGTGCAGGAACCAGACTGACCCTCCTAGCAGGCCTGGGGAAGGGCAGTGGGGCCTCTGCTTCAGCCCAGGCACTGCTCAGGGGTGAGGCCTGGCTCAGGCCAGGGCTGGGGGAGCAGCTGGCCCAGGTGGGGCTCCAGCACCCCAGCCCAGCTGTGCACAGCAGCCTGGCCACTGTCCCAGCCCTGCTGGCACCTGCACTGCCCCCCTCCCCTGCCAGCACATGCACACCTTAGCTGGGGTGCTGCTCTGCCTGTTCTGATCCACTGTCCAGCTCAGGGTGGCACAAGATGCACTCACTGGCTTGTCCCGCTGTTAGAAACTGCTGGTGTAAGCTCCTTGAAGGTCTGATCCATGTTTGTGTCTTAGGTTCATGAGCTGGAGAAGTCCAAGAGAACCCTGGAGCAGCAGGTGGAGGAGATGAGGACTCAGCTGGAGGAGCTGGAAGATGAGCTGCAGGCCACAGAAGATGCCAAACTCCGTCTGGAAGTGAACATGCAGGCTATGAAAGCCCAGTTTGACAGAGACCTGCAAGCCAGAGATGAACAGAATGAGGAGAAGAAGAGGATGCTGGTGAAACAGGTACGTCTCTTACTTTGTGTTGTGGTCAGAAGGGTCTTTTGCCAAAATTCTGGGCCTTCTGTGCTACCAGAAAAATAAAACTTATTTAAAGATTCCATCCTATGGAAATGCCAACCCATAGAATTTTTATACACCATAGAATAGTTCTGGGTGAGGATTGGCCACTGTCACCAGGCGGTGTCAGGCAGCTGCTGGTGGCCTCCAAAACCACTCCACGAGGTTTGCCTTTTGCTGCTTGGGTGTATTCCAAGGACAGGGATATGTCAGCTGCGCCTTCAAGCCTGTCCTGTTAAAAGTTCAGGAGCAAATCCATGGATGCTGAGATAGACTCAAAAATCAAGGAAACAGTTTCCTAAAGGAAAATCATGGCAGAGCTTCCAGGTTCACTGGACTTGAGAATTCTGGGAACACAGAGATCAGAAGAGACTCAAGACATGCCTCTAGAGGTTCATGCTTGTAAGAGAAGATGTTCTAAATTAGCATCAAGTGTTGAGGAATAAATCAGCCATTATTTAGCGATTTATCACTTATAAAACGCTTTCTTGTTATCAAGAAAACAACCACTGAGAATCATCAATGTAGAGATACCTTAGGAATAAACCTGGCATGGAGGGTTTGGAAGGTCACTGCAATGCAAAGTTGCTGTTACCTGAAGTGGACAAGAGCTCCTGACCTTGCATAGGGAAGGAGATTTGCTTCAAAACAAAATATTCTTTTCTGTTGGTAACCTGTGGCATTTCTGGCTCAGATTATTTTTGCATAGGTTTGGCTCAGTCCGTGTTGCTTTGCTGTTCACACTCTTTTGTTTTGTATTGGGAAAAGAAGTTGTTGGTGTATAAATGCCGGTTACAGGCTGTTCAAAGGGGATGGTGTCGTGGTTTTCATGGGAAAATGAGGTGATTCTGCTTCTTATTTTCCATCAGAATTAGTGACATCTGCCCTGGAGCCATCCCTGAGGGTGGATGGGAGGGGTGGGCAGGAGGCTGAACTGGAGAAGCTCCAGATGCTGAGTTTGGGTTCCCTTTTGCTCAGTGCAGAGGTCTCTGCGTCCAGTCTGGGCTTTGGCCTTCCCTGGGGGCTGCCATTGCAGAGCCTTCTCCCATGGAGTGGTGTTCCCTCTGCTCTGGGCAGGCCTTTCGGGGTTGGGGCAGTGTGCCCTGCAGAGGCTGAGCTGTCCCTGCCTTGGCCCAGGTGCGCGAGCTGGAGGCAGAGCTGGAGGATGAGCGCAAGCAGCGGGCGCTGGCCGTGGCAGCCAAGAAGAAGATGGAGATGGACCTGAAGGACCTGGAGGGGCAGATAGAGGCTGCCAACAAGGCTCGGGATGAAGCCATCAAACAGCTCAGGAAGCTCCAGGTAGGCACAGCTGAGCGGGGAGCTGGTTCTGTCCTGAGAGCTGCCCAGGGGCTGCTTCCACTCAGGGCAGCTGAAGGCAGGAGGAGAATCAGACTCCACTGATGGCTCTGAGAGTATCCAACCTGCACTTGAGCCCTGCTCAAAACTCATCCTTGTATGGGATCACAGAAGGGTTTGGCTTGGAAGGAGTGTTTAGGCTCATCTCGTTCTGAACCCCTCTGCAACAGGCAGAAACACTTTCACATCCCTGGCAGTGTCCAAGGCCAGGTTGGGTGGGGCCCTGGGGTAGTGGGGGGTGTCCCTGCCCATGGCACGGTGGGACTGGATGGTCATTAAGGTCCCTTCCAGCTCAGGCCGTTCTAAGAGTCCACTCTATAATTTTCTATGGAGTGATTGATGTCTTGGAATGTGACATTTCTGACAATGCATTGAGGGGTGGAAAGATGAGAAAACAAAATGTTACTATGAACAGAAGAACTGGAAATGTCTTTGAGTGGAATGAAGCTGCTTTGGGAGAAAGGCCTTATCTCTTAAGGGCTGAAATGCTTCAGAGCCAGAGTGGATCCTGTGATTGTCCCAATGCAGCCTGGCTGTTCCTTACCCTGCTCTCCACCTGCAGGCTCAGATGAAGGACTACCAGCGGGAGCTGGAGGAGGCCCGAGCATCCAGGGATGAGATCTTTGCCCAGTCCAAAGAGAGTGAGAAGAAGCTCAAAAGTCTGGAAGCAGAAATACTTCAGCTCCAAGAGGTGAGATGGAAATCCAAGAGACTTGATTTTCTCCCTAGAGCAAGGCAAAAATCAGAGAGTAAAAAAAGTTAAAA
Source organism: Origma solitaria (assembly GCA_013397895.1). Taxonomy (NCBI): domain Eukaryota; kingdom Metazoa; phylum Chordata; class Aves; order Passeriformes; family Acanthizidae; genus Origma; species Origma solitaria. The sequence continues at coordinate 135,911 of VZRL01000967.1, forward strand.
GCAGTGTAGTGAATTGAACACAGAAATGGGAGCCAGGAGAACTCAGGTCATCAGTGAGGTCCTTACAGCTTTGCAGGAATCATTCCAGGAGTCTGGACTTCCTGGGTAGCAGGAAAGCTTTACTGCTGCTTCAACACATTTGAGGCTTCACTGCAATGTGCCAGGAATCTCTGAGAGTTGCAGTGCAGTGTCAGCACTGAAATGGATTGGTAGGGCTTAGGTAGTTCCCTCTTTGGTGCCCCAGTGGATCATCTGTGTGTGTGGAGGTTTATCCCTCTGCCCTCTCAGGTGCTCAGCCCTTCCAGGCATGTTTGCCCTCAGTGTTGGCAATTATGTAAGAGCTCCAAGTCTCGCTGCATCTCTGTCACCTCCCACTGTGCCCCTGTGCTGCCACAAGGTCAGACACTGCAGAGTGTCCCTGTGCCTCTGTCTGCTTTAGCTGCAGAGCAAGGCTGGCAGCAGGTGCCCAGACTCACCACACTTCGCTTGGAGCCTTCACAGGTAACCTGGCACTGCCGGGGCTTCTCCAGGTGGACTTCGGTGGCCTTCAGACGTCAGTGTGACACTTGTAGTGCATTTAGTTGTCATTAGCAAATGCTTGAGTGTTTCTGCCACTTAAAAGGGCTTTATAATCTGAGGTTCAGTGCTGTGAATGCTAAAGCTAAAGCTTTTTAATTGTTATTCTCTTCTTGTCTTCATACTGAGAGCTCTGTAAGAGCCTAAAACATTTGCTTAATTTAGTGCTTACTTGACACTGAATGTGTCTCTCAGAGCATGGAGCACAGTGGTTTCTCTGCTGCTGAGGGCTTGGATGTTTCTGAGCTTCACAGATATTTTTTTCCCTTGCTCTGTGTGGGGAACACTTCAGGGACAGGGAGAAGTAACTCCACTGCAGTCACAGGGCAGCGAGGGAATATTCAGCGGATGTGTCCTGCTGATCCATTAAAAGCCCCTAGGGACATCCCAGTTCACAGCATCTCCCAGAAGTCCCTGGGAGGCTGAGCTGTTTGCAGGAGTTGTAGGATGATTGCTGGTGCTGCTCTGACTGTTTCCCCACCCCGGGCAGGAGTTCGCGGCGTCGGAGCGCGCGCGGCGGCACGCGGAGCAGGAGCGGGACGAGCTGGCAGATGAGATCGCCAACAGCGCCTCTGGGAAGTGAGTGCAGGCTGTGGGCATGGCACGGACAGGGATGGGGCTGGGGAACAGCTGGAGCTGGGCCAGGGGGGTTTAGGGTGGGTATCAGGGAAAGGCTCTTCCCCCAGAGGGTGCTGGGCACTGCCCAGGCTCCCCAGGGAATGGGCACAGCCCCAAGGCTGCCACAGCTCCAGGAGCGTTTGGACAGCGCCGCCAGGGATGGACAGGGTGGCATTGTTGGGGTGTCTGTGCAGGGCCAGGGTTGGTCTGGGTGGTCCTGTGGATCCTTCCAGCTCAGGAGATTCCCTGATCTGAGTAACCCACCCAGGAGCTCTGTGGGCTCTGGACATGCCCTGACCCCTTCCCCTGTGCAGGTCAGCGCTGCTGGACGAGAAGCGCCGGCTGGAGGCTCGGATTGCCCAGCTGGAGGAGGAGCTGGAGGAGGAGCAGAGCAACATGGAGCTGCTCAACGAGCGCTTCCGAAAGACCACGCTGCAGGTGAGCCAAGGGGCAGCTGGGGCTGTGCTTGTGATTCCAGGGAGGCTCTGGTGGCACTGAGTGACCCCTGTCCCCTCCCTGCCAGGTGGACACGCTCAACTCAGAGCTGGCCGGCGAGCGCAGCGCGGCCCAAAAGAGCGAGAACGCGCGGCAGCAGCTGGAGAGGCAGAACAAGGAGCTCAAGGCCAAGCTGCAGGAACTGGAGGGCTCCGTCAAGTCCAAATTCAAGGCAACAATTTCTACTCTAGAAGCCAAGATTGCACAGCTTGAAGAACAGCTTGAGCAGGAAGCCAAGTAAGGGGAAAAACCCTGGTTGCCTGTGTCAGTTGAATGGCTGGAGGTTCCATGCTGGAAGTTTCTGAAGGGCCTTGTCTGGAGAGTCCTGTGCAGGGGATACACTTCAACAAGGCAGCTGTAAAGGAACTGGGCTTGGAAGTTTCAGCGTCAGTTTGCTTCCTAAGGGGTGGATGAGCTCTGGAACATGTTGATGTCCCAGAGCCACAAGGTGCTGCAGGAGTTTCTTGGGACAAGTTGAAATTTCCCATGAGACCCCTGGTTGCTTAGAGGAGCACTTTGAGCTGAGATGAATCCTGTGCTCTCTAGAAGTCTTTCTGCAGTGAATTACCCATCTGTCCTGGCAATCCTGTTCTCAAAATTCACTTTTTTAGCTGGTTCCTCCCCACATCTGCAACTGGGGGTTGTCCTACCACCACCTCTGTCCTTCCTGTGCTCTGCAGCTTTAAAGATGCTCTGTTCAATCTCCTTGTGAAGGAGCCCCCTTGCCAGCCTGTGCCGTGCTCACATGGCCCCAGGGCTAAGGCTTTGTTCTCTGAGAGATGTACCCCTGCACCCCTGTATCCTTGTATCCCTGCACCCCTGCACCCCTGCATCCCTGTATCCCTGCACCCCTGTATCCCTGCACCCCTGCACCCCTGTATCCCTGCACACCTGCACCCCTGTATCCCTGTATCCCTGCACCTGTGCATCCCTGCACCCCTGTATCCCTGTATCCCTGTATCCCTACATCCCATCACCCCTGCACCCCTGTATCCCTGCACCCCTGCACCCCTGTATCCCTGCACCCCTGCACCCCTGTATCCCTGCACCCCTGTATCCCTGTATCCCTCCACCCCTGCACCCCTGTATCCCAGCCAGCCCCTGGCACACCGGCTCATTTCTGTTTTGGTGTCTGCATGTTCAGAGAGCTCTGGTACCAGTTACACCTTCAGGAGGGACAGATCTTGTGTTCCCAGCCTTCAGGTTCTGGGACAAACGATGGCTTTGGATTCTTGCAGGGAAAGAGCAGCTGCCAACAAACTGGTTCGTCGCACGGAGAAGAAGCTGAAGGAGGTTTTCATGCAGGTGGAGGACGAGCGGCGCCACGCGGACCAGTACAAGGAGCAGGTGGGTGGGGGGCTCTGTAAAACCTCCGTGGGGTGGGAAGGGCTTGTGAAGAGGAATTGTAATGGGAAGATCAAAGGGAATCTGCCATGATGATGAAACCAGCAGAGAAAGCCCAGCAGGGATTTTCCCTGTGTGTGAGCTCTGCTGGGATGAGCTGTTCCCACCCAGGTGGTCCTGGCTGGAGCCTGTCCTATGCTGCATCCACAGTGGGGGGGCACAGGGACTTGGGGTGCAGCTGTTGGGGTGGTCTCGAGTGCTGCGTTTGCCTGCAGATGGAGAAGGCCAATGCCAGGATGAAGCAGCTAAAGCGGCAGCTGGAGGAGGCGGAGGAGGAGGCCACGAGGGCCAACGCGTCCCGGCGCAAGCTCCAGCGGGAGCTGGACGATGCCACAGAGGCCAACGAGGGGTTGAGCCGGGAGGTCAGCACCCTCAAAAACAGGCTAAGGTCAGTGACAGCAGAGCACTGGGATTGGGATTTACCTGAGCCCTTCTGAGCCCACAGGCCCTCCACGAGGAGCATCCCTGGGGAGCATCCAGCTGGGGAGCTGCAGGGAGCTGCTGAGATGAGGGAATGGGTCAAACGGGAGCCTGGTGATGGGAACAAGGAAGCTGCCAGATCTTCCACAGGGATGTTCCTGACAGCTCTTGAGCTCAAACTCCAGAATTTACATTGGCAGGTTCTCTGAGTAGCCAGTTTGACCCAGCCATAGGTAAATGTGACAGAGGAGGTGACTCCGTTGTGTTTTTCCTGTTTTTCCTGGCCCTCACTTTTGGGAATGTTGCAGCACTTTCCTTGAGAGCAGGTCTGTGGGATCCAGGTCTGTGTCAGGGGCAGGTGGGAGTCAGCAGGGGTGAGGCTTGTGCAGCCCATGAGCCCCAGTGAGAGGCACAGAGGGGCTGGGCCTAGCTGGAGCTGCTGAGCTGAGCTGAGCTGAGCTACCTTGGAATTTTTAGAGAACCTGCTCTTGTCTGTGCTTGGTGCTCCTGCAGAGACAGCATTTTAGGTTACTTGAGACTTGCAGATTTCAGGTGCTGGTATAAACGAAGCAGGAATGCCGGAGTGCCAGAGGTGCTGGAGCACTGGGGCTCCTTGGGCAGGGAGTGGGGTTTGAGACTCCCTGTGGGAAACTTGCCCCTGGGCTGAGCTGCCCCATTCCGAGATGGCTGAGCAGGGAGCGCTGCCAGGGTGACCTCATTGTGACCCTTCAGTACCTGAAGGGAACTTTGGAGGAGGGCCTGGAGTGACAGGAGGAGGGGGAATGGTTCCCAGTGCCAGAGGGCAGGGCTGGATGGGATTTTGGGAAGGAATTCCTCCCTGTGAGGGTGGGGAGGCCCTGGCACAGGTGCCCAGAGCAGCTGTGGCTGCCCCTGGATCCCTGGCAGTGTCCAAGGCCAGGCTGGACACTGGGGCTTGGAGCAGCCTGGGACAGTGGGAGGTGTCCCTGCCATGGCAGGGGTGGCACTGGATGATCTTTAGGGTCCCCCCCAGGCCAACGCTGCCGTGCTCCTGGGCTGGCCCGGGCTGTGCAGGGCCCTGAGCCGCGCTGTTCCCCGGTTCGCAGGAGGGGGGGCCCCATCACCTTCTCCTCGAGCCGCTCGGGGCGGCGGCAGCTGCACATCGAGGGGGCGTCCCTGGAGCTGTCGGATGACGACGCCGAGAGCAAAGGCAGCGACGTGAACGAGGCGCCGCCCGCCCCCGCCGAGTAGAGCCCGGCCCCGCCTGCATGCAGAGACCTTTCCAGCCCCGGGCAGGAGCACACGGACCGCCCTGCCCTCGGAACTGCCTTGTGGCCGGAAAGCTGCCTTACGACCCTCGGCATGTGCTACAAGGTTCCTTATCATAGGTCAACCATGTCTTAAGGCTCTCCAGCCTCACCACACTGTACCCTGCTTCAGATATAGGTACAACTGCTTTTTTATATATAGTAAACAACCGGGATCGTCTCTGTTCAGTGCATCTCTTTTCCAGATACTCATTGTAAAGCCATTTTCTAATGCATCATGTGAAGGATGAACCTTTTTTTTAATCAATCCAGAAGCGTCATTCCCAGCGGGTGGGTGGCCGGGACAGCCCCCTTGCCGTGGCTGTGCATGCCTTGTGTCCAGCAGCATCCTTCAGGCTCCGGGCGCGCCAGCCCCGGGCTGGGCGCAGTCTCTCGGATCAGTGAAGACCAAACCGCACCTGTTTCTTTCTTTTCTCCCATTGTTGTGATCCGCACACAACCCCTGAGTGAACTGTGAAAAACGGCCTTGGGAAGTGTTAGAGGGAAGCGTAGGGATGAGTGAGTAGTGTCCATTTTTATCCTGCAATCCCATTTGAAGTGTTCTCAGCACCTGCTCCATCCGTTCGTGTCCATGCAGTCCAGGCACACCGAGGTGGGTCCCCGTCCCCTGTACAGCCCTGTGTGCTCAGAGCCCCCCGGGGCCCTGCGGATACCCAGGCTCGGATAATGTGAACACCAGTGGGAAATAAACACACAGCACAGGCAAAACTAATTTATTAATGTGAGGCCGAGTCAGGCCGTGGGAGGCTCCGGGACCCCCGGCAGCCCCAGGGTCCTGTGGGGCCGGGGCTCGGGGCTCCCTGCCCTGGATGGATGGATGTTGCCTGCCTACAGTTAACATGCCAGTGGATGTGAATCCTTTTTTTTTGTTGTTGTTTTGTTGTTGTTTTTTTATTTTGAGCAGTATTACAGTGAGTAGTTAGTGTTCTTTTTGTTTAAATAGCTGAAAACTGACATTACAGAAAGTGCCTTAGACACTACAGTACTAAGACAACGTTACATATATAATTTGCCTATATAACAATGATTTAATGTATTAATTTTGACTGTGCTTCATATCATGTACCTCTCTAGTCCAAGTGGTATTATTGATATTAGTGACAATGAATCAGTGTTAACTAGGAAACTTCCTCTGCCACATGCTCAAAACCCATGATTTCCCTTTTTGGTTAAAAGCTTTAACATCTGTCGCGAAGGTTTTGTTGTGTGTGTTTGGATATTTTTAATCAAACTGGCTGTTGACCACCAGGCGTCTGACTGCAAATATCTTGTTTTCTTGTATACCCATATTTCTAGACAATGATTTTTGTAAGACAATAAATTTATTCATTATAGATGCGGCCGCCTGCTCTGTTTACTTACTGGAAGAGCTCTCCCGAGGCTGGCATAGACCTTAATAAACGAGATATGACTGGAAGCTGCCTTTTCCCTTCTTCCTGTTTTGTTTGCTTGCTTTTTTTTTTCCTTTTATTTTGACCTAAATACAGCATCAATGGCTTGGTCCGAGCTGAGGCTTTGCCTTTGAATGCCACTGGCAGGGCCCAGCTGGAGCACAAAGGGAGCTCTGAGCTCTCCTGCTGCCCCTCAGGGCTGTGGCACAGCCCCATGTCTGCCTTCAGCAGGGCCTGGGCTCCTGTCCGAGCAGTTGCATCTCCTATTTTGGGGGTCCTGGGGTGCAGAACCTGCCCTAGAGCTCGGGCAGGAAAGGCTCAGGAGTGCTAGGTGGGAGCGTTTGGCTGTGTGTGGAGCCAGGGTGGGCCCCTGGAGAGGTGGGAAGGGGGGAGGAGGTGAGTGGGTTAAAAAGCGGAGGGAATGAGGACACAGAGCACACAGTGGGGCTGGCAGGGGCTGGGTGGGTGCTGCTCCCACCCTTCCGTGGGACCTGTGCTTCCAGGGGCCTGGCTTGGGGCTGCTGGAACTCCTGGATGCAACCTGGGCCAGTCCTGGGCACCTTTTGCTTCTGTGCTGTGGATGCTGCTCCTCATGCTGGGGAAAAGAAGAGGTGAGGAAGGGCTTTTCCCTCGCTCTGGCACGGCTGAATGGGGGCAGGCCCTGTCTGTGCCCCTGGCAGAAGGCCTGGGCTCGGTGCGAGGCTGAGCGGGGACTATGATGGGGCAGGAGGGAGGGTGACCCCGCTGGGCTCGGGCTGTGAGGCTCTGGCAGGAGCTGGCAGCAGCGCATTCCCAGAGGAGCAGGTGTGCTGCCCGGGGTGTCCGAGTGGGCCCGGGGCTCCATGGCACAGCCCCAGGGCAGGGCTGGGATGGAGCCGAGCCTGGCCCGAGAGCGGCGGCAGCGGCACAGCCACAGCCTGGGCACGGCCAGGGATGGAGCACCCCGGGAAGGGCCCCAGCCTGGCTCTCCTGCACAGGAAACTCCTCCAGCTGCTCCAAGGAGGTAAAAAGTCCCCCAGACAGCAGCTGGAGGCTTCCAATACCTCCCCAAATGAAATACTGTGTCCCCCCTCAGTGCCAGCAGCAGAGGCTGGGACGGTGTTTGCTCAGCCCCAGCAGCGCCTGCTCCCCTGTCCCCAGAGGGTGTGACATTCCCAAGGGAAGGGGTGTGGGATAGTAAGGCAGTGCCTCAACACTGGCCCCTCCCTGGGGCTTGGCAGAAAACCCTATGGGACAAAGCAAGAGCCATGGCCACTGGTTCTGCAAAATCCACTGATTCCACATTAAAAGAACTTTATTTTTGGAAGATTACTCTCATTTGTTTTCATTCTTTTGAGACCACATCATGTCAGTGGCACCAGGGTGGAACGGTACATCCTATGGAAACATGCCAGAGAGAGGCTGAATAAATAAAGCTACAAAGCCCAAGTTATGTACAAAGACCTCAGGCAAAGGTATTATGTTTACAAATCTATGTACAATAAAACAAATGTAAACAGTCAAATGCAGCAGAGGATGCACAGGAAGGAAGGACCATACAAACCCTAATGGCAAAGGGACAATCCCACCTCCACTGCTGGGTCAGTGGGGTTTTTTTTCTCAGCGTTTGTAACTCAACCACCTGGGAGCTGCAGCGCCCCTGAACAATTGCTGAACCCTCAGCTCCAACCCTGGCTCCATTTGCTGGTTCAGTCTAAAAATCCACCAACTCTGAGGCACATGGACAGCAAAACCACACAGATGTGTTGCTTGAAAGACCCACAAGGTACAGTTGCCCCAAACTCTCACAGAAGCCCACAGGTGATGCTGGACAATCCAGTCCTACAGCAAAGGGGGTGATGGCCAGGGGGTTTTTGGGGCCAAGTGGAGCAGCGGCTTCCTAATGTTCCCATGGAGTCGCTGTGTGGAGGGTGAGGGACAGAGGCCGAGTCCAGCAGGGCCAGGGAGCTGTGGGGCAGCCACGGGGGCACCTGGGGGCACAACACTGGGACATGGCTCAGCCCATGGGGGCACCTGGGGGCACAGCCCTGCCCACCCTGGCACAGGGGCAGGAGCCCCAGGGAGAGCAGCTCAGCCATACTCGGCCCTGCCAAGGCATCTGGGGGGGCTGGGACAGTCACCCCAGTGCTCTCTCCCTGCCCTCTGTGTCTGTCCAGCGGGAATGGGCTCATCCCAGCCAGGCTGGAGCCGCTCGTCCAGCCCTGCTCCGACTGCCATGGCTGTCACTGCCACTGAGCCAGGGCCTGGCCCCAGTGCCACCACCAGCCTCCCCCAGGACACTGCCACAAGGGCTGAGAGCAGCAGCTGCAGGGCCTGGAGGGGACAGGGATGGGGCAGCCTGTGAGAGGAGCCAAGGCTCTGTCAGACCTATGTGAGAGGAGAGAGAAAGCCAAGGGGCTGAGCAGGACTCGGTGTCCCCCAAGCAGAGCAGGACTTGGTGTCCCCCAAGCAGAGCAGAGGGTGGCAGCTCATGGGGCTGGGGCAGAGAATGTCCACTACAGCAACAGGAGAAAACAAACTGTATTGACAGGACATGGAGGGCCGTGGGCTCAGGGTCTCCTCTCAGAGTCACGTTCCAGCGGGGTGGGGATGGGGAGGGATCGGGAGCAGTTCTTCTTGTGGTGGGCTGAGAAAAGCATCCAAGTCCAAAGGCTGCTCCCACGGGCTCATACGCTGAGGGGGAGCATTCCCGGCGCTGAGGACGGTCGGGAGCCCCCCAGGCCGGGGGGCCCTTGGTCAAAGCCGTTCACTGCCCTGGGAACAAGAGAGAGCTCGTTAGGGGAGCAGCAGCCGGGACAGGGCACTGCTCTGCCCTCCCCAGCCCCTGGAACAGGATCCAACTCCTCCCTCCTCCTGGCGTCCCTCCGAGCAGGGCCGGGACAGCAGAGGGACAGGGGCCAGCTGTGGCTGCCATGCCAGTACCCACCCCGGAGCCCGAGCGGGCACGGCCTGGCCGAGGTGCCCAGCCCGGGAGGGTGAGTGCCCCAGAGCCTGAGCCCGCTGGGATCAGCTGGCTCTGTGCAGCTGCAGGCTCAGGCCGAGGAGATTTCGTGCTTGGCCTCCCCCTCAGCTCCTGTCCCTTCCCTGGCACGCCCAGAGCAGGCAGCGGCCCCTGTGTCACCCTGTCCTTGTCCCATGGGGACACAGCCCCCTGTCCCTGTGTCCCTCCGGGCTGGGAGCACAGGCTCTGCCTGGGATGGGACACACACCCCCCCACTCTGAGGGCAGGCAGGGGCACAGCTCAGCAGAGCTGTTCCGTGCCACACCAATCCCCACTGGGATCCCGGTGCCTCCCCACCCCGGGATCCACAGGCTCCCCCTTCGCCAGGCCCTGCTGGAGCTGTGCAGAACCTGCCTCAGCAGCAGTGGGCTTGGAGAGGAGCCTGTGGCTCCAACAACTTCTCCATCTGTACTGTGACACAGCGTCTGTCATGAGCTCCTGGGCTCCCCATCCGCTGGGCTCCATCCCAACCCCAGGAGCAATGACATCCCTGGATCTGCACATGCCCCCAAACCACCCCTGCCCTCAGCGGGCTCTGCAGTACTGAGGGTGGGGGAGAACCCCCACAGCCCTGGAGGCCCAGCAGGTCCTGCCTCCATGTCCAGCTCTGCTGCACTTCCCCAGCTCCACCTGAGGAGGTGGCACTGGGATGTGTCCTGGCAGAGCTCTGTGCAGGGACACTGCAGGAGCCAGCCCTGGACCAGTGAGCTGTGCCAGGAAAAGGAGCAGGAAAAGCAGGGTCATGGCTCTGTGATGGGGAAAAAGCCAGCCTGGGAATGGGGGGCTCCCGGGCCACATCCTGCTCACTGCCAGCACTGCCTCAGGGACACACATGCCACCAGCTCCCACCAGGGAGCTCAGGGCAGTGTCCCCAGGACAGGGCAGGGCTGTTCCACAGAATTCCAGAACGGGTTAGGTTGGAAGAGACCTTAAAGCCCATCCAGTGCCACCCCTGCCATGGGCAGGGACACCTCCCACTGTCCCAGGCTGCTCCAAGCCCCAGTGTCCAGCCTGGCCTTGGACACTGCCAGGGATCCAGGGGCAGCCACAGCTTCTCTGGGCACCTGTGCCAGGGCCTGCCAACCCTCCCAGAGAAGGATTTCATCCCAATATCCCATCTAGCCCTGCCCTCTGGCAGTGGGAAGCCTTTCCCTCAAAGCTCCCACACCATTCCCATGCAGCTGACGCTCACTGCTGACCTTGCACCTCCTGGATCAGGGATGCAGAATGCTCCCAGCTCAGCCAGGAGGCTGCTGCCAGTGCAGGGACAGCTACCAAAGCCTTCCCCAGAGGCAGGTGAAGAGCTGAAACATCAACATTTGCTAGCAAGGCCAGATTCCCATGGGAATAGCTCCCTGCTGGGCACGGCTCTGCCATTCCCACTAGCACAGCCTGAAACACAGAGCAGAGCAGGGATTAGAAATCCCCTTTTCCATATTCTCATTCAGGTGGAAGCTTCAGCTCCCATTTAAGTGTTTCAAAGGCAGGAGCCTCCCTGCCTGCACTGAGGAGCTCTGGGGAGGCTGAGGGACAGCCCCATCTGGGTGTGGATGAACAGACAAGAAGCCACCCTGATCCCGATGACTATGCACATCTGTCAGCAGCTGGAAGTGAGCAGAGCAAGGAGCAATACCCACCACAGAAACCCCAGCACCAAATAGGATTGAAACGTGGGCATTCAGTCCTTTTGGAGCACAGCAATTTCACCACTGGGGGCCTGCAAGTGTTTGACGAGTCATTCAAAGCTCTCTGGTTTTGCCAGGATTCCTGCATGGAATTCTGGAATTCAGAGCCACTGTGGGACTGACAGACACCAGGGACAGAGGCAGTGCCAGCGCTGCCTGCCCTGGGACATGGCACAGTGGGATGGGTGGGACAGCCGGTCCCTTCCCAGCCCCTAGCAGGTGCTACCAGGTCCCCGCAATGCCCCCAGCCCTGCACGAGCCTGGGCAGGAGGGGACATGGTCCTGCTTGTCCCTGGCACCCCATGGCCCTGGAAATCTCCATGTTCCTGCCTCCTCCATGCCGCTGGCACCTTTGTGCTCCTGGCACCCGCCCTCTGTCCTTGGCACCTCCATGGCCCTGCCTTCTCCATGCCCCTGGAACCCTTGTGTCCCTGGCAATAACCAATAAAAGGTCCTGTCTAGGCTTCCAGGAGTGAGCTGGGAAAAGTCCTTGTGTTCGGTCTCCAAGGCCTCAGGAGCTCTGGGAGGTCTCTGGAGCCTCCTGCCCACAGTGATTAACCCCAGCCAGATCCCCCTCCTGCTCCTGCCCTGCTCCCCTGGCCCTCAGACCACCCCACACACTCTGTGGTGCCTGTGCCATGCCCTTGCTCTGGGATTCCCAAGAAACTAGGCTCCAGACAGAGCAGGGAGCAGCATTCCCAGCTGGAAATGTCCCTGAGGGATGTTTCTGACTGCCTGTCCCTGCAGTGCCATGGGCTTTGTGTCTGTTTCCAGCCACTCCCTCTGCCCTGGCTGCTAATTTGGACTCATTAAACTGCATTTCAAGCCGTATTTTGTACTTAGCACCTCATGCCCAAGACTCCCTCAGCTCAAAGTATCCCACAAATCCTCAGTGGAAGATTCTTCTGGAGCTGAACAGCCCGGCCTGAAGGGAAAACGGAGCTGGTAAAGAATGCTTGGAGACCTGGACACGGCCCAGCTCTGGAATTGTACAGCCCTGGGACCTGCACAGATCCTGAGCTGCACAGCCTTGGAATTGCACAGCTCTGGAACTGCCCCAGGTGCTTCCAGCTGCCACAGCTGTGCTGGGCAGGGGCAGTGACACAGAGCAGGAGCACTGCTGTCCCCTCCCTGCTCTGTCCCAGCCATTTCCCAGCACACCTTGTTTGCTTTCCTGTCAGCCACAACCACGTCACTGCACATCAGCAAGTCAAGAGCCACAAAATGCTGAAGGAAAACCACAACCAAAGGGCAAATCTCCAAAATGAACTCCATCAACCACAGCCACACTTCCCCTGCATCCCTGCTGTGACCAGTTCAATCAGAAACATGCACTTATTTGAAGTATTAAACAGATCAGGAAAGCAAGCAGCACTCAGGCTTATGTTTGCAACAGGTCACAGCAGCAGAGAGGTTTATTTCAAGTAAGGAGAAAGAGCAGTTGCAGCCTCAGGCTTGATCAGGGGCTGTTAGTGTGTGACACTAACAACTACTTCGTGCAGTTATCAGAGCCCCTGGCTCTGCCCCAAGCCCCGGGTTACACCACATGCAGCCAATCAGTGCAAACAAATTCATTTACCCATGACCAAGGTGGGGAATATGACCTTCTCACGCCTAGTGGAGAGAAAGGGAAAGTTTATGTACACAAAAATGACATTCCTGAGCACAACCCTGGAGGCAACAACTGGGGCCAAGCAAAGGTGTTAAAGCAAACCTCAGCAAACCTCTCCTCTGTGAGCTCTGCACAGCGAGACCACTCTGCATGTGACAGTGACAGGATTACTCACCTGCACCTGAGTCACCCACAGCTCCCTCTTTTCCAGGGAAGCCTTTTAATAAGGTGGATCAAGCACTGAAAAAGACCCAGATTTCACAGCTTGGTGTACTCCGATCAGGGCTGTGGGTGACAGTGCAGAGACACCTCCGACTGCTGTGTGAGCACAGGCACTTCTCACATACAACCTTCAGCTTGGTTCATTAAAACAAAGCCCAGGAGATTCACAAAAATAGCTAAGAATAAACATCAGCTGTGAGGACTTTGGCATTCAGGACTGCAGGAAGGGGAACATGCACCTCAGGTTGGCTGTCCCAGTGCCAGGGCCCTGCAGAGCCAACACAGCCAGAGCTGTTTTGTTTCCCAACTGGACTGACATTAACAACCAATTAACAACAGTTACAGCAGCAAAAAAACCAAGTATCTATCCAAGACCATCCTCAGGTGCTGTTCTGCCATTCCCTGGCAGCTGGACAGAACCTGCATGTTCCTGAAGGGACAACACTGCAGGAAAATGATCTTACACCAGACACTGTTGAGTTTTTAACAAGTAGGAAAGCCCTGACTCCCCCAGTTCTCCAGGCAGGCTTTGGTGCTGCCCTGTTGTGCTCCAGGCCTCCCCTACAGCAGTGCTGCCCTGCCTCCCTCTGAGAGGAAGGAGCAGGAGCTTGACAAGAGCTGGAGACTCCTCAAATGCTTTAACCAACTAAATGGCAATGGAGGAATGTAATGGTGTGGCTGAGACACCTCTGAACCAATCCCACCACTCCACCATCATCTGCTCCTTAGGCAGCGGCTGCAGATTGGATCACAGCTACACTCACAGTCGGGACAGAGCTGCACTCACACTCGGGACAGAGCTACACTCACACTCGGGACAGAGCTACACTCACACTTGGGTCACAGCTGCACTCACAGAGCTACACTCACACATAGGTCAGAGCTGCACTCACACTCGGGTCACAGCTACACTCACATTCAGATCACAGCTACACTCACATGGGTCAGGGCTACACTCAGAGCTACACACACTCAGAGCACAGCTACACTCACACTCAGAGCACAGCTACACTCACACTCGGGTCACAGCTACACTCACACTCGGGTCACAGCTACACTCACACTCGGGTCACAGCTGCACTCACACTCAGAGCACAGCTGCACTCACAGAGCTACACTCACACATAGGTCAGGCTCCAGCAACACTCAGGGTAGGGAGGAGAGTGCAGGGGCTGGAGAAGGAGGAGGGAAGGGACAAGAACAGCACGCCTGGCTCAGCCCCTCGTGCCCACCCAGCACACTCACTCTGGGCCATTGTGGCCTGGGCTCGGCCACTGCCCCACCATGGCCTGGGCTGAGCTGGGGACAGCTCCCAGGGCAAAGCCAGGCTTTCCACAGCAGCCCTGAGCCTGCACACAGCACAGGCACTGCCACCACCTCCTGGGCACAGGGCAGGGGAAGCAGGAATGGGTGAAGGGACAGGCCTGGGAACAGCACCCACGGGTGCAGGGGACAAGGACAGGACAGTGGGGCCGTGCAGCATCTCTGGCAACTTACAGATGAGCACATGAATCACCTCCAGCCCTTTACCTGCCACCAACACCCCCAGCTCTGCTGCAGCATTTCTTTGCAGGTTTTCTAAGCTTTTCCCAGCCCCAGCGTGCTCCCCCCTCCAGGCAGCCAGCCCAGATAAGGAGAGTGATGACAATCTGCATAATTAAAAGTGACCCCCCACCCCAGAGAGCAATCAGCTTATTTGTCACACCACACCTCAATATAGCCACGCTGCCTCCTAAGAGCTGCCATAATCCCTCCCCAGCATTTCCCTGCTCCCTGGAACAGCCAGAGCACTGCTGGGGGCTGCACACCCCCTCAGCCCTGCAGCACACACAGCCCAAAAGTCTGATTTGCACATGACTTTAAGGCTCTGAACTCTTCCTTTTCAAAAGCAGCCAACACCAGTGTCTCTAGAAGCTCTGAGTGCCAGTTTTTAAGATGCAGCTCGCCCTGTTCCCCACACAGCTCTGCTGAGGATGAATGTGGGAAGCTCAGCTGGCTGCTCTGGCACTTTAAGGTCGGAAACAGCTCCTTTCATTCTCTAAAATAAATGTAGCATTGAGAAAGTGCTGAATATCAGCATGAATTGCACTGAGGTTTAACACAAAGACGTGCAGGGAGCATGGAGGATGTTCTGCCCTCAACACCACCAGAGAACTCTGTGCTTTCCACCTCTGTACACCTACAGGGCCTTGTGCTATGAGGAACTGGGGAAAATCCTCCTGCAGAAGCATTTCCCAGTATCCCAGAGGGAGCTCTGAGCACGGCAGACACAGCTGCTCCTGTGAAAGCAGTCCCTGGCTCCCAGGCTGATTCACAGCAGGGAGGAGTCAGCCCTCAGCAGCCAGAATTCCACCATCAATGGTTCATCCCTCCCCTCGGCGAGCGGGTGTTAGCACCCGGGCCCCACCCTCTCGGTGAACATCCCTGCCTGCCCTCAGCTGCTCCACACCTGTGGTTATGCACCTCCCCAGAGCACACCTGCAGCTATGGCAACCTCTGCTGCCCTGAGATGCTCTGGGAGGGCCCATTCCTCACTGCCTGGCATCAGGCACGATAGGCACTGCCACCCCCGAGCTGAGGCACAGCCACACTTGCTTTTTTCTTTGCTTTACAAAAATCAGCCCCATCACCTTCCCAGTACCCTGCAGACATCGCTCTATGGGTTATTTATCCTCTACAGGGTGAAAGCTGTGGTGGGCTAAGGACAAGACATGAAAACTGCTCCAAGGAGCCCCTGAAATGCTCCTCCCCTGAGGGCAGAGCTGCTCCTGACTCACCCCTTGTCGAAGAAGGACGTGTGCCCTGGGTGTGGGTACTTTGTGCCGTTGCTGCTCATCACGGCGCTGTTGACATTCCCTGAAATGTAGGATTTCCGTGATGCCTGGTCCTTTGCAAAATTCCTGCAAGCAGCTAATTTGGATTCTAAGGCCTGTGAAAAGGGAGAAAAAAAATTTAAAAAGTAATACCATTAAAAAGGAAGTATTTTGCTGCTCATGACCCCACGATTGCCACGATCAGGACTCCAGTGTGATCACCTTTGGCGAAAAAATAGGAACAAAGCTGTCATTTCCTTCGTCACCCAACCACAAAGGAAACACACAGATGCTGATGCAGACTGCCACACATTACTCAGCTCCACGAGGGTTCAGATTCTAGAACAGATGAACTCTGAAATAATTACCCAAGATAAGGAAGCCAAATCCTGGAAGAAGTTACCCAAACTTCTTGCTTCAGCAGCTGCCATGAGCTAATCAGAAGACTGAGAGCTGAAAGCAGAATCCTCAAGCTTTGAGAGGAACTGTGCATTTGGAAAGTTGTTTTTTTCACCAGGACAATGCCTCCTGGAAATTCTTTCTCAATCTTGGCTTACAAAATAAAGCCAGTTTCTAAAGCTCCACTGCCACACTTCCAGATAGGCCTGGTGAGGTCTTTTCCTTCTATATAAAGTGACAGTGTCTGCCTCATCCACTGACTCCTGGAAGGAGGAGCAATATCCTGATTCTCTCCTTTACTGCAGAACCTGCCCTTCAGAGGCTGAATATCCACCTTATCCTGCTCACCCATGTGGTGAAGCAGAAAGTCCTTACTCATTACACCCCCCTGTGCAGGAGGGCATTCAGAACACTGCAAATGCCTGCACTGGAAACTGAAATTCATCTCCCCAAACGTGGGGTTTGGTCCTGTTCCACAGAGAATATTCCATTAACAGGACACTGACATGCTGCCACAGGTAAGTGAACACTGTGCAGACTCCATGGAATCCATGGAAGTTTATTTAGGGATTATGGACTACAGAGGCAGCTATAGATAACTCTGGGTGTCCCAGATTGTCCCCTGGCCACAGCCAGTGTGATCTGAGCCAAGGGACTCCCTGGCTCAGCTGCAAGCAGGAAAGCTGAGGGGAAACTTCCTGCAGAGACAGGGAATCTAAGGCTTGGGATGAGGCACAGCCAAACCCCAATGAACCCCTGACCATCCTATAATTGTTCCTAGACCAATGCACGAGCTGGAATCCTGCCTCAGTGGCCGAGCTGTGGCTCAGGGCAGGCTGGGAGAGAAGCTTGCTTATTTGGCATTTCCTGTCCTTGCAGAGTAATCACATGGGATTGTCACTAAGCTCCCCTAAATCCCCTGCAGACTCTTACTCACAATGATCCCCTTTTAAACATGTCACTCCTAACCCCGAGCTGTCCTGCTGCCCTTTCAAACCAAGGCTGAGCTCGCTGCCTCCAAACAGGAGCAGCAAGGCAATTTTTCATGGCCAACTTTGCTAAAACAACTGTCTGTACTGCAGCTCTTGCCAGGCTCAGCGTGGTTACACAGAGCCAGGGCAGAGCCAGACACTGAGGCTGCCTGTGCTGCACTCACACACAAACCACTGAGGCTCATCACGAAGCTCCTGGGAGCTCAAAAGTCATTTCTTCTTCCAAGTGGAAAGCCTGGATCCTGAACAGCACTGCAACAGATGTTTAAACCACTTCTTCCCTGCTTACAGGGTAATCCCTTTAAAGGCTCATGCATTTCACTTCCCCACCAACCACAGATGGGAACATTTGGCTTTCTCCTGATTTATTTTCTCACTTTCTTTGCAAAGGTTTCCAGGTTGGGTTTTTTTCAATACCTGTGGCAGATTTCCCTGAGAGAGGAGCTCTCTCACAAGGAGACCCTGGCAGTGTGATCCCAGCTCCTCCCTCACCCAGAGCCTGAGCTCCAGTTCTGCAGCCCAGACAGAGGAAGCTGCAGGCCCAGTTAAGGTAAGAACAAATAGCTGACAGTGCCTAAACCAGTACTTGAAAAATTTTAATTCCAAATATGAATTTTGTCACCCTAAATTGGATCAGAACCATAGGATCATGCTTTAAAAATTGAAATAATTTTAAAAAAAAGCATTATCAAATACTAAGCAGTGAATGTGGACGATTTGGCAGCTCCAGAATGTACCCAGCACGGCCAAGGCCGTGTTGTGATTCAGCACAAGGACAAAAGCCTCAGGGAGAGCCAAGCTCAGAGCACTCACCCCCACTTTCCGTAGCAGATCTCCCACAATGTTGAGTGCAGATATTCGAGCTGAAGGAGTCAGTGGGCTGGTACCAAACCCATTTGGTATAGCTGCAAACACAGACACATCTTGTTACTGCACTCCTCCACAGCTCAGTATTTTAAAAAATTAAAATAAATCAGCTTCTACATTTAAAAAAAATATGTCTACAATCTTGCTGCAGACATTTCATACAATTATCCATAATAGCTGCAGGATCACTAGCCAGGGAAAAATGATAAAGCTTAATTCCTGCCCACTGCCCTCGTTCCCATTAGCCCCACAGGCAGAGTTCATGCACTCTCCATCTGCAAGGCTACTGACTGCAATCCATCTAATCCAGCCAGAGCTCCCTCTGGAATCGACTCTTTTTCATTTGAAAAATAATGTATTAATCCCTGTGACTGTCCAGAGCCTTCCAGATGGGAAAAGGGACTGGACTAACATCCCACTGCCTCACAGAGGGAACAGGACTTCTGAAAAGTCAGTGTGGTAACAGAGACTCCAAATTCCTGACCATGTTTTCCCACCACTGCTGCTGCATATTTGAGCAGAAATATCAGTCCCTGCACTTCCCTGCACTCCCAAATATCTTCAGTGCTCTGCTCCAGGCACCCACTGCAGAGTGCAAACCCCTGCCTGCCCCCAAAGGCAGTGCCTAAACTTCACTGTCCTTCTTTTCCGTGCTATTTACTCCCTGAATGATGCAGCACCTGATGCTGCCCCGAGATTCAGACACACCTCAAGGAAGTGTGTGGGATCTGCACATCCCCACATCCACCTCGGGTTCCCTAAGGAGCACAACCAGACCCCATTCCTATGGATGATACCTTTTGGGGAAGGAAAACTATTTTCTGATCCCTTTCCAACGGGTGTAGCTGGCAAGGAGAGAGAGGCCTGGACAGCTGAATCCATCTTCTCACAGTCCAGAGTGGGGGAGCTTGGAGCTGATTTCCGAGTCACCTCCTGCTGCCTTTCCCTCACAGCCAACTCTTGCCGTAGGTCTGAGCGGTGAGAGAAGGAAAAAACCCCACAAAATCCCATATTAGTGATTGATTTCTCTCACAAACACTCTCTGTGTTTGGGAGGGGGAGGAGGAGATGCTTCCCAACAATCCTGGATTGGTGCCTGCTGCTGCTTCCCCCAGCAGTGAGGACACCCCTCAGAGCAGCCCCATCCCATCCCATCCCATCCCATCCCAGACAGGACAGGACAGGAAGGGAGCAAACAGCCCTGCCTGCCCCAGAGAGCTCCCTGGGATGGGGGCAGCTGATTTGCCTCAGGATTCTTCCCCATTGGCAGTGTGAGCCCCGTGGAAAACACGTTACAAAAACTGCAGCTGGACACAAAGACCTGCTGCTGCTGCTGAGCCCAGCTCCTGCTCAAACACAACTTGGAAAAACACAGGAATGACCTGTTCCTGTGTTTCCCATTCCCTACATTATTCCTTCAGTTAATAACCCACAGAACTCCACACAAGCCAAAGGCAGTCCAAGGGTTGCATTCAGTTTTGTGATGCCTTGAAGAGTAAAAGAGCAGGTTGGAGGGCAGTCCAAAGGGCTGGGAAAAGACTGGGCATTACGAAAGCCTGGTTTTATTCTCACTTCCTCCCCAGACTGCAGCTTATCCCTACCCTGTCCCCTATCCTTTCCACACCTTTTTGCTACAAAGAGAATCCAGCACAGCCCAGCAATGGATCCCTAAAATCCTTAGAAGGATACAAACAAACATTAAAGTGAGTCGTTCCTTTTTATGCAGAGCTACTTAAATTTTCACAGACCTCCTATTCCTTGTCTCAGTCTGGTACAAAAGCAAAATTAATTGTACATTACAGCTTTTAAGTTGTCACAAATATTTAAAACTGATTTTAGGTAAAACAGCAGAGATGAAATGAAAATCTGTCTGAACTCCCAGAAGAGGATCTGAGGCTGTTGAATCAGAAATGTCATGTTTGAGTTTGACAGAGTACCAGTCCTTTTAGAGGCTACTGTTCCTGCTTGCTGCCAGGGGGAATAACTCACAAATGCTAAAAATGTCCAAATGACTCATCTAAGAAACAAAATGTCTGTTTTGCTGATTGTTCCAGTGTTCTAGAAAACAGTCCCCTGGGTTCTGCTGTTTTTTCCAGCATTATTGCCCTAATCTGAAATTACAATACATATATTTCCTCAGAAAATTTCCCTCTTCGTATTTAGTACAAAGTCCCTGTGCTTCCAATAAAGATTCCAATTTCTGGGGCACAAACTTGCTTCAAAAAGGTTCACAAAGGAGAACAACAACAACAAAAAATCCCAGTCTGCTGTCAGATTGTCTCACCCTCAGGTCCAGGCCTTAAAGAGGGGAATATTTTAGGAAGCTCCATTTAGGGAACAAAGCTGAAAATCACCAGTCTCTAAACTACACTATAGACTGGCACAGACTTACGAGCAAATCACCTCCACTATCAGAGAAATCAGTTTATACCAACCATTAAAAATGCTTCCCCAGCATCCTCAATATGAAATCCACTGGGGAATTCCCAGCTCCTGATTACATCCCAGAACACCATCCCAAACAGCTCTGATCTCACAGGCCTAAACACAGCCTTTACTGGAATATCTTAAAGAAACCAGGCAATTTCCAAGAGGGCTAGAAGGTACACTAAGAAGAGATGTTTTAAGAGTTACTTCATCATTTATCCTGTATTTCCCTGTCATTTCCTGCGCTCTCCCTTCCTATACACCCACAGCAAGAGGAACTTTTGAAGCAACTTCCTCAGTTCTACTATCTGTGGAACAGAGTATTTTTGTGTTAGAAATCCTGAATTCATCTATTATTAATTCTGCCCTACATGAGGAAGTTTTTCTTTTGGCTACACTGGACATACAAAGAGCACGTTGTTGGTAACACCTAAAGCATCCAGTTCAACTCTCATCATGCGAGGCTTTCTAGAAACATGAGCTTTGCTTGCTGCACATCTCTTTTGGCAACCCACCCCTGCAGCAGGACACAGAACCAACCAGACCAGCCATACCTCTTGCTTCATCCTTTAATCTCTGTACAGAGACCAGCAATGACTCCTTGTCATCCAGTTCACTTTCTAAAAATGCATTTCTCTCAATAGCTTGGTTCAGCCTTTGTTCAAAGTCTTCCAATGAAACTATTGTCGCCCTAGAAACAAAATCCACAATATTAGGTTCTTCAGCTCAGCCAGCATAAAAGCTTATTCAAAACCATAACAGAAGAAAAATGTTAGCAGGGCCTACATTCAAGGTAAGCATTTGAAAGCCATGGAAATGCTTCTTAGGAAGGAGTAATCAACGCCAAGAAACAGAAGAAAAAGATGAAAAGAGCATGATAGCATCTGGCTCTCAGGGATGCACCAAAGATGTGGGAAAGCGCCAGCCCAGAGCAGGCAGCTCTATTTTCCCCAAGCCACGCTCCAAAGCTGTGCATAAATCAGTGTGCCAGCTCAGGTGGGGCTGTGCTCTCAGAGCTCTGCACAGGCACAGCCCAGCCAAGGTGGGAAGCAGACCACTGGGATATTACCTAAGACCCAATTCCTCCCAAAGTCAGTGTCAAAAGTTAGTCACGAGGTTAAGAGTCCTGTGGAAACAGGGCCTCGGCTCTCAGATCTTTTTTCCAGATCGCCAGAGGCTCATTCCTGGTCTCCCTGAATCGATGGCAGAATTCCCACTCAGCAAAAGGGAAGCATGACCGCCTCCCAAACTGGGCGTTTCCAGCAGCAGCCTGCTCATTTCACGCACTTGGGAAGGCCAGGATTGTTCCCTACAGCTGCTCTGCAAGGGACCAGGAGACTCCTTGGGCCTGTTTGATCTACCACGGACTATGGAAAGCAGGAGCTTCTGACTTCAAAGGGGCTCTGAGCCAGCAGGACCATAAACAAAGTCATCTAGTTGAGGGTACCGAGGGCAGTGCAGTGGCCTGGCTGGCTCTGGGCTTGCTCCTCACAGGAGCACAAGCCACACTGTCCCACTGCCCCTCCTGCTGCAACAGGAACCAGCTGATGGAGGTGAGGGGTAGCTGCACTGTTCAAACAATCCAACATCTTGGGGATGTTTGGGGTTTTTCTGAATGGCTGTTATTTTCCCTTTAAGGAACAATAAAATGCTCAAGCTGAGTAGCAAAGAAAAGATCTTTGTAGTGCAAACTTGAAGAAAAGGGGAGGTCTGCAGCCTTCACCTCTTTGCACGTTCCAGGTCATCATTGGCCTGCTCCAGCTCCCTCACATATTTGTGCAGCTGATCTTTGATGGCCCTTGTCTGGCTCAGGTCATCCTCCAACAACGACACCTGCTTGTAACTCTGCGCGTACTGGTGCTCCAGTTTCTCCTGAAATAAAGAACAATAAGATAAGTATCAGCTGCTGGCACTGGCCAAGTCATCAGCAGGAAAAGGGGACAAAAAGTATCACTCTCTTTGCAGAATGCTCATTTGGGACTGCTAGTAATTCAGAGCAGAAACTGGAGAGGGAGAAGGAACATGCTGTGAACATCAGAGCTGCCACAGGACAAAACCCCAGACATCTCACCATGGCACAGCTGCCTCTCAGGGATGCAGCCCTGCATCTGTTCCCCACAGGCTGCACTGACAGCTGCTCCACGAAGCCACAGAGAAATCCAATTGCACAGCCTCCCCTTCAGTGCTTCTCCCTTGAAGGCAACCACCCTGACATCAGGAATTGCCTGACGTGTCCTTTAGGAAAAATGGGAGCCACTGAAATCTGTCACAAAACCTCCAGGCCCACAAACTCATCCTCAGAAGACTGAAGAATTCACTGCCAAACACTCTCCACTCACTGACAAAGGCCTATGGAGAAACTACTGACCTCATAAAACACACCCTGACCCTCCAAGTACAGCTGGGACTGGAGACACAAAGTAATCCCATAAACCCTTCTTCCACTGAGTGAATTTCTAACCTTTGCTTTCGCTAAATAAGCCAAGACTGCCCAAAATGATGCTTTTTCAAGATTTCAAGAGAGGCAAGAATTTGTTAAGAGAAATGCACCAATTCAAAGCTACCTTCTGCACATGCAGATCCCTGTGCAATTCCTGGCTCCACAGATACGGCTGTGAAGACTCCCTGGAAGATGTGCACAAATCACCCATCTTCTGATTTCTTTAGGGTCTCATAAAACCAAGGAGGCAAAAAGCTTGGTTTGCAAGGAAAGGTGACAAGGCAGCGGCCTGACAAAACCCCCTTGTGTTGTCCCCCGTTGCTATGCTGATCCCTGTGGAACAAATAAACTCCTCCTTGGCACAGCCTTGGGAATTCAAACCAGCACAAACTGCAGGACAAAGTTTCATGACGTAACCAAGAAAAATTCTGCCAGAAATGTCCCTGGCCTTATTTGGGGTACATGCCATGCTTCAGTGTGGATCTTAACCAGACAACTCCTTTTTCATTTGGATATTCAGCGCCCAAGAGAAGCCCAGACGATCCAAAAAGAGATCCAAGATGTATCTGAAAGGAAAAGCAACACTATCACAGAGAAAACCAACCTTTAATGTTTCCACTTCATATTTCAGTCTTTGGTTATCTGCTTGCAAATCTCTGTTCCTCTGCTCAGCTTGCACTAGCTGTGCCTCCAACTCAGCTTCTAATTCCCTGCTTCCCTCCTGGAATTCAGCCAGCTCTTCACGGGCCTCCTGGAAGCTGCAAGGAGAGGATTTCATCAGTGGAAAAGCCAGCAGCTCCCAAGTTCAAACAAAACCTGCAGCTCTTCTAAAATAAAAAGCTAAAAAATGGGAGTTTTAAAGCACTTAAGTGTCATCCATAGATCTCTAAGGAGAAAAAGAAGAACGGGGAAACAGAAGTAACATTAAGCTAAGCTATTGAAGGAAATGAATTCTCTTACCTGAAACCCAACAGCTACCTTAAATGCCTGTGTGGAATCAAAACTATTTACAGGATTCACGGGAGCCTGAGAAGCACTTTGTGCTCCATTAGCTTTCACTGCTAGCAGACTTTATGGTAGAGACAATGAATTAAGCAAACATTAACCAGATTTTGGTCAAAAACTGACGAGAGAACAACAGTTTCTGCATCTCTGCACTACCTAGAAAATTAAAGCTCTTAAAAATCATGCAGAGTCAGGAAGGCCAGGACATGCCTACCTCATACCACTGCAAGTTATTAAATACTAGAAGTAGCCACTCCACATACTTTGCTTATTAAATTTGCATCTTTACCACATGTAATAGCTCAGCCCTGAGCAAGCAGCAGAGAAAACCACCAAGGCTTTAGGCAGCAACACATCCATTGGCGTCTCAGACGGAATTTCTGACACACAGGAATAGCTTAAGGTTCTCCACATGGACAGGCCCCTCCACATTCCCAACACCTCCCTCCCAAAAAACTCCAAACCAAACAAAAAAGCCACCTGCACCTTGGGCTCTTTGGGCTTGAGAGAGGTTTAACTTCAACTCAACTGCACATGAGTTACATTGAACGCAAAGAAAACTTTTCAAAGAAAACAAACTGGGAATCTCCACCAGTGCCCCCCATTCCAAAAAAACCTCGACCCACCCCCCAATCCCTCCAAAGCAGAGCATTACTCCTAAGAGCAGCTTCTCTTGTCACTTTTTAAAACTAAAAAGCCCTGTACTCCCTAAAGATGCAAATCACTGGTACAGGCAAAACTAGGAGCTACAAAACACTTCACTAAAATGCAGCAGACACCAAATCAGCCACTTTTCATACCAGTAATTCCACTACAAGAAGCTTGAGGGAACAGGAATGATAGAAGGCAAGCCCAAAGGCGCCTTCTTATGATAAAACATCAAGATACCTCTTAAGGCAGCACTTTAATTACACAAAGGTGCACATGATCATAAAAAGATTCTGCTCTTGCTCAAACATGCTCAAAACATAGCCTGCAGTTCCTGGCATTGTGACACTGTGCAAGAAACACTCAGCTCCCACAGAGATGGAAATTTTCAAGCTGGAAATCCTTTACAGAGAATTCTCTTCTCACAGATTCTTGCTGAAGTATCTAATAACCATCTTGGTGTGGCCTTGCAGAGGAATAGATTAAACAGTGTTCTGGTCATTAAGAACCAAATTCAGCCTGCAAATCCACAATACCTTTGTTTGTACTTCAAGGAAAGCTCTTTCCAATACGCAGTTTCCTCCTTTGGACTCGAAAAAGTAGGGATTTCTTCACTGTCCATGATCAACACAACCTGCAGGACACAAACACAGGAATACACTCAGGATAAACACAGGCAGACCACCCCCAGAACCTCTGCTGAATCCTAGGCTTCAGGGCCACGGCACCAGGACTTGGCACCCACACCCAGGATTGTCAACAATCCCTGCGAGGGCTCATCCAGCACACAGACCTGCCCCAACAAGCCACAGAATTCTACCCAGCCTCTGGAAGAGCTCCTGCAGCAGCCTGAAATGAGAGCAGAAGTTTTGGCTGTATTTCGTACCTGCCACTGAAACTCCAGTTGGTGCCACAAGCCCACTTAGGCCCACAGCTGGGAGACTAAAACACTCAAATTTACAGCTATCAGTTTCTATTTCCGTTCATTAAATGTTCTTAAAGAGATTTTGCCTCCTGCCAGCACACAGTGACTGCATGACAGGTGCTTTTAGAGCTGCAAAGGTGAGTAATGAAGGAGGATGAACACTCCAAGTGAGGTAACTGCACACAGCTCTGTGTGGGGATCCAAATTCAACTTACTCATCCTGCAGCAAGTCCTGGCTAATTCCTGCTTGTGTCACATGCAGGTAACAGGAGTTATCCATGTTGTGCTGCCCCCTCAAACAGCCTCTCCCAAAAAATGACATGGTCACATCACACAGGAATGTTTCCAGCCGGGCGGCATTCAAAGGAGACGTTTCCCACACCGAGGCAGTGGTGATCCCCTCTCCATGGGGAGCTTCATTTCTTGGACCTCCACAGGCTGTCAGCCAGCACAAGAAACACAGCCCAACACAGACTTTTCATACTCTGCTCAGGAACAGAGCAGCACACACCCCAGGGGACATGAGACACGGGAGGCCTCAGCACACAAAAGGTCCCAGAGATGATGAAGGTGATAAAATGCACAGCAGAACCAGGAGCAGTGCTCAGACCCCACCCAGGAGACGCACCACTGCTGAGCCCTCCCCAAGCAACCCCACGGCTCTTTTAGGCATCTTTTTTTTACTTCTCAAAAAGCCAAGCTTCAAACTCTGTCATTAGCACAGAAAAAGAACAGGGTGAACCCAACCTCCTCCGTGCTCCAAGCAAAGGCTGTGAACAATGCCGGGACCAAGCCCATTGATCAGGAAGGGCTGACCTAAAAGTCCTGACTTTCACACTCTAACAGGCATCACTTCTCAGCCAACTCTGTCCCTTCAGGCTAAAATTGTCACACCAATGTGTACTGTATCTCAGTGACCCACATTTTTGACACCTAAAAGTGGGCCAGAACAATCCCATGCTTTCGTCAGAGGGCAGCCAGGCCAAATACAGCAAGGCAGAACTGGCACATTGGTTCTCCAGCTGAGACTGCAGCTGCCACAAACCAAGAGCAAATTTATCCAGAGGGTGCCAAGTACCTCAAAAACACCTCAAATCTTGCACTGTGTGCATTTAACTTCACAACTTCACTGCAGAAGCAAACATCATGGCTCAGGTTTTCACACTGCCCAGGAGAACTGATGGTGTTTTCCTTTCCCACACTGAGAAAATGAAGCACCTGTGGAGCCATCCCCATCACAAATATTGGATAGGGATTTCTTTAGGAGCACTTGCATCAGCTGTTACCAAGGCAGCTCAGTCACCCCACAGGGACAAATCCCGAGTACTGTGCAGAAGCCTGTGGACGTGGATCCCAGTATCCTGTGGATGTGGATGCCAGTATCCTGTGCATGTGGACCCCAGGATCCCTGCCCAAATTGCTGCAGCTCCCTGGTGGGAGCACAGAGGGGAGCAGACACCTGCTGAGGCTCAGGCGTGTTCAGCAGCTCCTGGACAGTGATTCCCACTGCCAGGACAAGGCACTGCTGGGTGCTGTCCATAGCACTTGTCCAGCACTGATCCAACCCTTCCATAAACCCTTCAGCCTTTCCCTGCACAGCTCTAAACCAGCACAATGGGGGAGGTTTAGACCAGCAGGGAGCACATTCATCCCACAATAAATGAGACAAAGCACAACACAGGCTCGGCTCCCACAGCTCCAGAGGAGCTGAGCTCAAAAGGTGAGCAGCCAAGATAGCTGTCAGCAAAATTCAGGATGTGGTTAGAGAAAGGCTTGTACAAGGAAGTATCTAACAACATTTCCTAGAAGTAGCTGAGATAAGGCACAAGACTCCTTCCTGTCTGCTCACATGGGGCACACCCTTGGAAACAAACATCCAAGGGATCCCTGCAAGCACAGCAGCCTGTGCAAGAAGCCTGAACAGGAAGGGCTGGACGGGACCCACAAGGAAAGGAGGTGTGTTTGACCCCCACTCCTTGTCCAAAGACCTTTTCCTTTCAGACACCACAGGGAGGACATTCAGCCCAGCAGTGGCTCAGGCCCTGGGCAGGAACTCTCCCTTCCCAACCCACCCAGACCTTTTCCAGCTCTCTCATCTTGCCTCAGTTAAGCAGGAGGTAGTTCATGATTGCCCCAGCTCCATGTGCCCCACCATAGCTAATGCTATCAGCAGGATTTAGGATCTGCTGACTGCACTGCATAAACCCCTGCTCCAGACCCCAACACCAGCGTGCACTGCTGAGCTCCAGCATCCATATCCCACTTTTTGTCACTCATCTTCCTTTGTGTGCATGAGGGACAGGAGAAAGGGGTAAGAGCACACAGACACCCTGCAAACATGGTTATTCGTGGCCAAAATACCAACCCGAGAGCTCGGAGATGCTGACAGCTTCCAAACCTGCTCCCAGCACACATATGGCCACAGGAAAATCCTTCACTCTGCCAGCCTTTGCCCATTCCATCAGAATGATGGCACAAAAACATGGATTGTGCAAGCAGAAAGCAAATCCCACGAGTACAAAACATAAGCAGACAATTTAACAGAACCAGACAATTCCGCACATCTCACATGTGGGAGAGCGGATGCCCACGGAATACCAAGAGTTTAACAAAAACTGCTTTGCCTCAGCCTGCTGCCTGTCGTCCTGGCCCCGGGAATTCTGTGAGGAGCTGAGAACCAGCACGGCCAGTCCTTCCTATTCAGGGCTTCTTTGCATACGTGGCACTTGCAGAATCCAGCCTTTGACAAACAACACTGAGGCTTTCAGGGAGCAGACAAGACAATGCAGCAGCGTCTTCCAGGGAAAACGAGAGCAGGCTTATGCTGCTGCCCACTCGAATTCATTCCAACACAGCTTAGCATTCACACAGTGCCCTGGGAAAACACAGCTCCGTGGGCACAGCTCCAGCTCCAAAGCTGCTCCCAGACAAGGACTACGTTCAAAACACCGAGGCTCCTTTCAAGCCCCCCCGACAAAGTCAGCAGGACAGAGCAGCTCTCCACTGTGAAAAGGAAAGAACTTTTCCACGCTGCAATGACTCTAAAAAAACACAGTGTGTAGGTTAAGAGCTTGTCTAAATCCTGAGGGTTTCATACAGGACAAATCTGTTTTCCCACCTTGAAAGCATCCTTAAAGCAAGAGGAGGAGTATCCTCCAGATATCACAAAAGCCAAAGGTTCAAGAATGTACCAGAAGTAACCAAACTAACATGCAGGCAGCATTTTTCAAGTAAAGCAATCTTGCATTCAAGGCCAAACTCAAATCTCTCTGGAGCCACCTTCCAGCTAAGCCATGAAAACACAAACACAGCTTGAAGTGTAACACAGTACCTTAAAAAAGCTTCCCGGGCTCTCCATGTGACGGGAGACTGCAGCGAAGACTGGGATGAAATCTAAGACCAAAACACTCTGCCTGAAATCTAACACGATGTGTCGGGTCGGACCCACCCCTTCCCACAGTCGGGAACCCACCCCTCCCTGCTCTCCAAGTCACTCAGTCACTCACACGTCACAGCAGGGATGACTTTGAGCACTGCTCACATGCTGCAATTCACCCTGCATGTACCTGCAGCATCTCAAGTGGCTCCATGAAGCATTCCTCCTGATTTTGATTGCCTCACACTCTCCCATTTGAAACCAGCTTATAAATACTGCCATATAAAGAGAATGAGTATTATTTGATCTTCATGAACAGGTCATTTTTCGCACATTTTCTGCAAAATGTTTCTTCCTCACAACCCCGTTTGCCCAGTATTTTCAGACACCAAACAGGAAAAATTAAGCAGAAGTAAAGCAAGGCCACCCAAACAGGACCAACCACAAGGCTGAATTCCCCCAGCTATGCTCAGCTGTTCCCCCTCCCCTCAAGGCACTGCAAATGTCCACTGACCTTTGGAATTAAACAAGCAACCACCTCAAATAGGACTTGATCAAGAAGTTCCGCCAAGCTCACATGTGGCCTTCAGTTCTGGAGATAACAAGCCACTCTGGCTATCACAAAACCTTCAAGTGCCTGTTGGCTGACGCTGTCCCCCTTCTCTGCGGCAATGACGCTGTCACCGAGTGCTGGCACCATCCAGAGCTGCCACACAGGGCAGGAAGGACTGTCCACAACCAGCTCTTCTTCCTCTTCCCCTTTTTTGCTGATTCACAGGCAGAAAAGCAGAAGAAATCTTGTTCCCACTCTTCACCTTCTCAAACCATGACGGCCAACAGGTAATCCCCAAACTCCTGACGCTCTTGATTTTTTCCCTGCAAACCCAATCAAGACTCAAAGCAAAGTAACCCGAGCACTTCAGCCAAAACTCAAAGCAAATGTGCACTGTCTTATTAGAAGATGGAAAACAAACAAGCAAAAGC
Source organism: Origma solitaria (assembly GCA_013397895.1). NCBI lineage: Eukaryota > Metazoa > Chordata > Aves > Passeriformes > Acanthizidae > Origma > Origma solitaria. The sequence continues at coordinate 165,517 of VZRL01000967.1, forward strand.
CATGGATTAGATTTCTCCAATCAATTTGGGCTTGTTTTGCTCATCCTGAAATAGGAGCCGGCAGATTTCCATACGCCTTTGGATGTGTGCCTGCATCCAGCGCCGGGATGAAACTGAACCTCTGGGAAGTGAACCTTCTCCTGCAGTTCTATTTTTGAACTGAATGTTCTCGAGTGAACCACAACAAATGCCTCCTTCTCTCTTACAACAGCAGCACAGGAGCTTTCAGGAAGAGAAGAAAGTCACCAAGCACAGCGTCAGCACAACGCTCCCTTCTCTGCTGCAATAATAAATCCTGCATTTCCAATTTGGGCAGCACAGGAGGCAGGAGATAACCAATTCCTACCTGCAGGAACTTGGTGCCAAATTCAGAAAAGCCTTTAAGATAACCAAGCACCAGAAAAGCCTTGTTATCTCAACAGCCTCATTAATCAAATATAACATGTCTGCTCTACACCACATGGCCAAGACTCATCTGTCTGGTGAATATTTGATATCCAGTCACAGAAAAACCCTTGAAGAGTGAGCCAGCACTGCGATAGAAGCCTTGAAACCAGAAGAAATGCACTGATGCAAAAAGCTTCTTTTCAGAAATCAAGCTACAACTACCAAAAGTAACAGAATTTTGTATCAAAAAACATTTCTTGCTTTCACAAACATGGGAAGTTTCAGACATTTGACCTCTATTCCTTCCCAAGTAACCCCACTGAAGTGCCTTAAGAAGGAAACCTGAAGAGGTTGGTGCTCCTGATGCAGGTAAAGTGTCTGCAGAGGTGAAGGCCCGTGGAGATGTGCATGTCCCAGAACAACCTGGGCCTGACCACAAGAACAATTTGTTCCCAGCTCCATACCTAGGAACTCCAGAGGGATGAATCCACACTGAGCAGGAGGGTGAGGAGTAAACAGCAAACGGAGAAGGAAATTCAGGCTGTGGGAAGGAGATGCGTGTCCCTGACTCAGACTCTGCTCCCTAAAAACACCCCAAGCAGGTCTGTGGGGTGTCACAGGCACCAGGAGCTCTGATCCTGACCCACACCAGGCTGGCAGCTGGCACAGGCTGCCATGGACCTGAACCCCTCTGGAGATCACCCACCCAACTCCACCTTCTCCAGCTCGCAGCTGCCAGGTTTCTCTCCAGGCCTTGAGGAATCCCAGGGCATCCCACCCAGCAGCAATGGTTTATCTGAGAGGTAACACAGCACAGAGCCTGCACCAGTGACAGCAGCAGGTTCCCTGGGCCACCCTGTTACCCCAGGAATTAAAACCATCCCGATGACAACATTCCCTGGGAAGGTGGTGGCCAGAGGAGGAGATGCTTCTGGACACCACAGAATGACCAAGGAATTCCAAGGCAAAAGCACACAGCACAGACTTCTGCCAAAAGGACTGAATTCTGTTGCTTTTATATCTCTGAAGTTCCACCAGTGCCAGGGGGGTAAAATGGATTTCAAAAATACTCCCCAAAAGGGCATGACAAACCAGCCCCCAACAGGGAGGGACTCTGCAATGAGCACAGAACAACAGGAATACGAAAAATAACCCCCCCAACTCTGTGTTGAGGAGGAGAAGGAACCAGCACAACCTTCCACTGAGCTGTGGGGACAGAAAAGCCCTCGAGGGACACAATCACATCATGAAAAATCTGCTCTGATCGGTCTGGCTGGCTTTGCCCAGGGGTCAGGGCAGCACAGCAGTGCAGGCAGTTTGCTGAACACACTCCACAGCTTATCTTGATTATATTTGTGGTGTCACAAACATCAAGGACTGCAAAAATACCATCTCCTTTCTGCAGTCTGACTTTTCCGGGACCTCAAAACCAACTGTAATGGATTGAGGGAATAAACTGTACTTTGTTGCTGTACTTCTTGGCAGTCTGCTGCTAGCAGTGTCTCCAGAGACAAGATTCCTTGTGACACCAAGGTCACACACATCATCAGTCTCGTGCTTTCTCTCCACTTTCTTATTTTCCTTTCTCTTCTCTGTCCTTCTCCACCAAATGAGGAATTATCTTACGTATCTGCAAGCTCAAAAGAGTCAGAGAAAAAAAAAAAAGAGGGTTTTCTCCCGAAGAGGAAGGAAGGCAACTCAGACACTGACTCAAACACTTTGAATACTTCCTTCACTTCTGGGACTCCCAGTGACATGTGGGATAAGATCTTCTCACCTGGGCTCTGCCTCCACGTATATAACAATACAGAAATGCACAGCCCAGCCAGAAAACAGACCAGGGGATCTCTTCCAGGGCAGACCTAACATAATTAATCCCAAATCCACACTACTTACCCACCCTGCCACATCCTGTGCAGCCACAGTTAACTGGCACCATCAACCAGCCTGTCTGTGCAGTCACATTGCTAACACATCAAACTGAAATTTAAATAAACAAATACAGAATAATTCAGGTTGGAAAAGACCTATGAGATCATCAAGTCCAACCTTTGACTAATCACCACCTTGTCAACCAGACCAGGGCACTCAGTGCCACATCCAGGATTTTCTTGAACACCTCCAGGGATGGGGACTCCACCACCTCCCTGGACAGCCCCTTCCAAAATAGAGAAAAGCCTCCCAGTCTCTTTCCTGCCTTGGGAGAGCTTCTTCCTCTTTCACTTACTGCCATCTCTAACAAAATACTGACCTTGGAAAGGCTACCAAGTCTCCGCAGTGTCCAGGAATTGTTTCTTGGGGGGGGTTGGAAAAAACAATAAAGGAATAAAAAATTTTCTGAAGTATCCAAGGAACTCTTCCACAGCAGCTTCTTGTATCTAACTACCTTTCTGGCAACAAATGCCACAGGCATCCAGTAGTGCCCTCCACCCCCTGCACTTGTGAGCAAGTCAGGAGCGTGGCAGAGGGAAGAGAGAAGCCCTGAGTCACTCCCAGTGCAGACTGGGCTGTGGGTGGGAGAGCACAGCTCTTCTCCTCCCCCCCGGGAAGGAGAGGGATGTGTTAGTGGGAGTCACTCGACTGAGCTCTGGCTCCGGGAACGTCTCTGCTCTCCCATCAGTGCATCCTTTCCAGCACGTCTGCTGCAATTCGGGTCACGCTCATCACCCGAGCAGGGGCACGGGCTGCTCGGGGCTGGGCACGTTTACACGGAACACAGCAGGGCTCTCTGGGCCGAGAGGGAGGGTAACAACCTCGGAGAAAAACCCTGACTGAATTACTGACAAACATCCAACAGAGATCACAGAATCACAGGAAAGGACCTCTGAGATCATCGAGCTCAACCTGTGACCAAACAGCCCTTGTCACCCAGAGCAGGGCAATGAGCTCCACCGGCCTTTCCCTAAACACCCCCAAGGATGACTTCACCACCACCTCCCTGGCCACTCCAGTATCCAATCACAATTTCCGTGAGGAATTTCTTCCTAAGAAAAAGCGACTGAGCCCCGGGCATAGGATCCACCAGGGATTTTACGATCACAGAGGCAAACCACGCGTCCGGCTTCCTGCCAGTGACAGGAAGACGCCCACGCTCGGGGCCCGAGGCGGGCCAGCGG
>VZRL01000967.1:173107-190047 GCA_013397895.1 Origma solitaria
GACATCGGCACTGGTCTGATCTGGGCACTGGTCTGGGCTGGGCACTGGTCTGGGCTGGGCACTGGTCTGATCTGGGCACTGGTCTGAGCAGGGCACTGGGCTGGGCTGGGCAGCAGCATCTGTATCTGCCTGGGGCTGTGGAACTGTGAGTGTTGTCCCTCGGGATGTGGTGTGAGAACTGCCAACTCATCGCACCTCAGGAGCTTTGTGGGGCTTGAACTGGCTGAGCCTGGGCTTGGGAGAGATGATCTCAGATCCAGGGGTTTTCTGGCCACTGGGAAAAGCCCAGCCTTGCACAGCTCCCAGCAGGAGCTCCATGTCACGATCGTGCTGGCCTCAGCACTGGCACCTACTGGGCAATATCGGCTTCCCTGCCCAGACTGGATTTTTCCAGGATCTTGCCCTCTGGGGACATCTACCACAGTCCCCATCCCAGTGCCACCCTGACAGCAGCAGCAGCAGCAGCACCTTTCCATCCTTGTAACTCAGTGTTTGAATTGGGGTTGTTTGGAGCCCATGAGAGGCAGCTCCAGAGGGGCCCTGAGTGCCTCCCAGAAAGGAGCAGGGACTGGGATGGTGCAGGGAGGGATGGGGCTGGGTGAGATGTAAGGAGAGATGGGTTTGGAGAAGGTGTGGGACTGGGAGGCACACAGGACATCGTGCAGGGAAGGATGGGGCTGGGAGAGGATAGGGAGAGATGGGGCTGGGAGGGAGGTGGGGAGGGATGTGACTGGAGAGGATGTGGGGAGAGATGGGGTGAGGACAGATGAGGGGACACAGGGACTGGGGGATGGGATTGGATGGGTCTGGGAGGGATGGGATTGGGAGGGGTGCAGAGTGGGATGGAAGGGAGGGATGAGGCTGGGAAGGGGGTGGGAATTTGGGGGAATATAGGGAGTGCAGGTCTGAGGCAGCGTGATCCCATGGGAGGAATACAGAGAGGGGTCTAGAAGAGCTTTGAGGTCCATGGGCAACAGCTTTGGGAGGGAGAAATGGCTCTGGGAGGGGGCAGCTGGCCCATGCAGAGCCCCTCAGTGCTCCCTACCCTGTCTCCAGCCAGGTTTTGCAGATGGGGACATCCCATGGCTCTGCCCTGGGCGGTTCTGGGCAGCAGGACTGACCCAGCCCCTGCGTGCCCCACACGCATGTCCTGCAGCCTGAGGGGTGATCCCAGAATCCCAGAGTCACTCAGGCTGGAAAAGCCCTCCCAGCCCATCGAGTCCAAGCTGTGCCTGATCCCCACCTTGTCCCCAGCCCAGAGCTCTGAGTGCCATGGCCAGGAGTTTCTTGGACACCACTGGGGTGGTGATACCACTGCTTCCCTGAGCGTCCCATCAATGCCTGACCATCCTTTCAGTGTAGAAATTCTTCCTGATGTCCAGCAGGTTATCCTTCCCTTAATTTGACTACAGGGAGCCAAAATGCAGAGCAGACCCCAAGGGACAGGCCCCTCATGCCTTCTGCCACTGGGGCTGGGCAGCTGCACTTTGTGCTGAGCCTCCTCCTCTCGAGACCCCACTTGGGTTTCTGGTTGGCAACTGAGTGATCCTGGGGGGTGGTGCAGCAGCTCTGCCTGCAGACTCTCCTGTCACAGCACTGCGTGGTCAAATGCTTGGAAAAATCATTAAATGAGCCCAAATTGAGTATTCAGTGCTCATTTTATGGAACCTTTTCTTTCGGTGCTGCTCCAGGGCTGTTGGAGGGTGAGAAGTTGCCCTGCACATGTTCCCATTAAAGGCAGCAGCACCTCTGCAATCCCAGCCCTGCAGGAGCCAGGCTGGAAGGAAAAACCCAAACCACAACACCACCTGGGAGCCTAAACCACAGGGAACATCCCATTTGGGTAAAAGGCTCCAAAGCCCCAAATCCAGTAGCTTTTCTCCTGGAATTGTGAAGTTTCTATGCCTTCCCCCCACCCGAAAAAAGGCTCGAGGGAGCTGCCTGGAGGGGATGGTGGAAAGGAGTGAAGCAGGGGTCACCTCTGTGCGGGGGTGACATGGCTCATGGCATGGCAGGGTCACAGAGACCGTGCCATATCTACATCGGGCTGGGGCGGGCACTGGGGTGGGGGGACAGGCAAGGGGACACTCCGGCCGTGTTTGATGGCAGGGTTTGGTGATGGTCCTCCCCGGGTTGGGTTTGCTGCTCCCCATGCTGGTCCCGGCCCCGGGAGGGGCTGCAGGGCTTTGGGGCTGGGCAGGACCCCAGACCGAGCCCCGGGGGAGGGGCTCAGTGCCGGGCGGGGGAGCTGCCAGCCCCAGCTGCCGCTGCTGAACAGTCCCTTCTTGTCCCTGAGCATCTGCCCGCGGCGCTCAAAGGCACATTGTTTTCCCATTAGGCACACGGGATTCCCACCGCGGCAGCTCCATCCCGCTGGGAGCCGCATCCCGGAGAGGCCGGGCTGGGATGGGAGCTGCAAAGCCGGGGGGAGGCACGGGAGGGGCAGCCCAGGGCCAGGGGAGGGGGACACGGGGCACATCGGGCCACTGCCGCATCCAGGGGGGTCATACAGCCCCTCAGCCTCTCAGGGGGCTGCATTTGGACTGCCCCCATACTCACTCGAGGCAGCTCCTGTTTGGTGAGGGAAAACATCTGTGGTGGGGAATAACCGGGGAAGTGTAGGATTGCCGTCTGTGGGATTATGTTGGTTTGTTTCAGACGGTCGGGATGGAGACGAGAGGGCTCTGAAGTTTGGTCTTAGAGCAGGAGGTTTGTTGTGAAAGGGCGTGGGTGTAGGGGAGCTGCTGGGAGCTCAGAGCAGGGCAGAGAGGAGAGAGAGAGAGAGAGAGAAGAAAAAAGAAGAAAGAATACCTTGGTTACCATTTACAATACAATAAATCATCTTCTGTGCTGAATATTCTAATTTTCACTAACCAATCTAGAAGAAGCTACAAATCATACAACATTTACATACAGCCTATGAGAGTCATTGCATTACCATACGGCGTTATATTTTAAGCTCTAAAAACTGCTTTTTGGACCCTCTGCCAAGTTGGCAGGGTCTGCTCTGACCCTTGGAGCTGTCTGCAAGCAGAGGGGATTGTTTAATCAAAAGGGGATTACCTTCAGTGGCCACACCATTGTTTTCCAGTTGTTCAGTAACTGGGGGTTGGTATCTCAAAGCTTGTCTTCATTTCAATCTCGCTTATAGTCTCCATATTCTCAGCATCTTCTGCCGGGTAACAATATTTATAAGCCTTTCCTATTTCATCTTCCCCAACAGGGAAGGAGCCCCTGCAGACTGGAGCTGCCCTCCAGGCTTGGGAGGCCCCATGGAGTGTGGGGTCGTGTGGCTCTGCATGGACAGGATGGGACAAATCCCCGATATTTGGTGTCAGAATGAAACTCCAAGGGAGTTCCATAGGATCCTGAAAGGCTCAGGGGCATTCCCGAGGGGATTTGTTGGCAGCAGGAGGGAGGCAGGGGCAGGTCAGAGCTGTGACACCACACAGGTCCTTCCACGGAGGGGAGCAGAGATCGGAGCAGGGTTTGGGGTCATAGCCAGCCGTTCCTTGGTGTGGGATAAGCACTCATCCCATGGAATGGCAGGAGGAAGAGCAGATCCCATGGATCCTGGTGGGAATCAGCTGATGGGGGCTATCACCTCCGCGCCTCGGCACTCCTGGGCTTGTCCTCAGTGCACCCTGGACTGTGCCTGGTGCCAAAGCACAGCCGAGAGCACCATCTCCTGGGCACCACGGAGAACATCGAGTGGGAGCTGAAGGAGGAGCTTTTGTTGTGCATTTTGGGCTGTTTTGGCTAAATTAGCACCCAGGTGGTGGGGCTCCATCCTGCCAGGTGCCTGAGGAGCAGAATGGACACCCCCAGAAGGAAATACACCGATTTTCTCACTCTAATTCAAGCAAAGCAAGCGTGGGGGGAGATGGATAAGCTCGGATTCCCTTTAAAGAGCTTGGATTCCCCTGAAGTTGTCCATTTTCTCCAGCTATGTGAGTTTATTTTGACAACATTGAATTGGATATAAGTCAGAGCCCAGGATCCCTGCACCCTCCACCAGCACAGTGCAGCCCTGGCAAATTAATTTTGCTTCACTGAGCTTCTTCCCCAGCTGGGAATGCCTCCCTGGGCTGGGATCAAACATGGATTTACTCTTCTCCTACCTTCAGTTCATTCTCACCAATGCCAAGAACTCGCTGTGTTTGAGCTGGGGCTGGGAAGGGGTGGGGTGAGAATGAGTTGAGCAGAAACTCCTATAAGATCTCAGGTTTGAAGGTTGAGCACAGCCAGGGGAAAACCTGGGGGATTTTGGGAGGGCTGGCTGTGAGCTGAGAGGGCTGGGGCAGACACCAGGCACGCCCAGGATGATGGGGAAAGGGTGAAAATGCTGCAATGGATTCAGCATGGGAAGGATGGAAGAGAGGCAGGAGGGGCAGCCTCCCCTCTCCACTGCAACCAGCCCTGCCCTGCACTGGGGACACCCTGAGGCCACTGGGCAGGGACACCAGCCCATGACAGCCACCCTTTTGTGGGCCATTCATGGCTCTGGGAGAGGAGAACAGGGGCATGGGCACAGGGATCACCCCATGGCTTTTGGCAATCACTCCTTTACAGAGTTCCCAAGCCAGAGACCTCCCCCAGCCCAGCCCAGCCCTGCTGGGGTTGTGTCTGCATGGCCAAGCTCCCCATGTGCATCCTGCCACCAAGAATCCACCCGGGATTTTCTCCCTGCCATCCTGACCCCACATGAATGCAGGGATGTGGGACTTGGAAATGTCCCTGTTTCATCATTCAGGATCTGGGGAATTGCAGCGTGGATTTGATATGGAGACATTGAGACCTATAGCGATTTTTTGCCTGGCACCAGGCTCGAATATGGAGCAATCTCTGGCTTTAAATGTACTTTGAAAATAAGCACTTTCACCTAACTCGTTGTCCCTCCTCCACACCTGGCCAGGAGAAAGTTTGGGCAATGCTGTGGAAGTCGAGGGCTGCCTGTGCATCTTCCTGTCCTTGTCAAAGGCTGCAAAGCTCTTCCCTTATGTTGCTGTGGCTGCAGGGAAGGGAACCTTGGCCACCCCAAATCCTTCAGCAAGGGCTGTGTCCTGCTCTGGGTCAGAAATGTCCTTTGGGCACTGGCAGCCACCAACCTCAGAGCAGAAAGTCTCACCTGTGGTCCTTGGAGAGCAGCTGAGCCTGGAGCCACCTTCCTGCTCGGACCAGAGGATCCTGGAGCCTTGGTTTGAGGGGCCTGAAACATTGGCCATGAGCTGGACTAGTTAAAGACTTGCAAAAATCTACAGGCAGTGTTTAGGGACTTGCTTTGTCCCTGAACTTGGTTTCTTGTCCTTCAGGCACTGCCAGACTCAGCCTTGTCCCTCAGGAAAGGTTCCTGCACGTGGAAAAAGGGCAAAGGCACTGAGGAAAGGCAGGCCTGGGAAAGAGCGAAACTGCTGACAGAGCTGGGGCTGTGATATGCCCAAATCCCTTTGATTTTGGCGTGGTCCAAGCAGCAAAGGGAGGCAGACTCGTTTTTCCAGTGCCTATGTATAGAGCCATGAGCTCATCGTTTCCAACTGCGGAGAGCATTCAAAGTATGGGAAACAGGAATTTCCACCTCACTTCGGTGCCAGCAGGAGCAAACTGAGGCTGGGGAGATGCTTGGCTGCCCCAAATCTGCTCTCATTAGCCCAGATCTCTCACTGGAGATCTGTCTGGGTGCGAGCAGCCCTGTCACCTCCAGCAGCTGCCAGAGGGACCAGGGGATGGGGATGTCTATCCCAGGGGGGAGGGTGCAGCCCCAGCCCTGGCACAATCTCCCTGGAGAGCTTTCAGCTTCATTTTCTGATCCTCTCAGTAGGGCTGGGGTAACAAGTGGGGAGGTTCAGCCCCTGAGCCTGAGAGGTGTGGAAGGTGTTGATGTGCTCAGGGTGTCCTTCCAGGGAGGGACAGGGACTCAGGGCTCGAGAGGACACCTCTGGGGCCACAGGGTGTCCTGGTGGGGCTGCACCCACACTTCTCTTTCCAGAAACCAGCCCTGTGTGGTAAGCACTGCACCCACGGGTGACTGATACTGCTCCCACGCCCGAGCCCTGCACGGCCACGGGAACCACCCCTGCTGCCCACAGACACTGCAGGGCCTGCCCCACTGGGCTGGGGGTACCAGGGGTCACCTCCCCTTCCCCTGCTCCACAGAACCCTGGGCACCTTTCTGAACCTGGGAATGTTCCTGCAGAGCAGATCCTGCCCCAAGGCAAGACCTCCCCTATCATGGGATGGTTTGGGTTGGAAGGGACCTTAAAGATCAACTCCTTCCCCTCAGCCATGGCAGGGACACCTCCCACTGTCCCAGGCTGCTCCAAGCCCCAATGGCCAGCCTGGCCTTGGGCACTGCCAGGGATCCAGGGGCAGCCACAGCTGCTCTGGGCACCTGTGCCAGGGCCTGCCCACCCTCACAGGGAGGAATTTCTAATTCCCAAAATCCCATCTAGCCCTGCCCTCTGGCAGTGGGAGCCATTCCCTGTGTCCTGTCCCTCCATCCCTTGTAAATATCCTCTCCCTATCTTTCCTGCGGCTCCTTCAGGTCCTACAAGGCCAAAGCTTCTCCTCTCCAGGTGAACAATCCCAGCTCTCGCAGCCTTCCCTCCCAGCAGAGCTGCTCCATCCCTCTGCTCATCCTGGAGCTCCTCTGGACTCTCTCCAGCAGCTCCAGCTCCTCCCTGTGCTGGCCCAGGGCTGGGGCAGCTCTGCAGGTGGGGTCTCTCCTGTCCAGGTTTCTCCTGAAGCTTTTCCCCAAGGCAGACTCCAGGACTTCTGGGGCATTCAGGCAATTCCGGGTCCCGTGGGTGCATGGCCACAGTGAGGGAGGGTCTGTGGGCAGTGCCCTGGGGCCCCTGTGCCCAGTCCAGGACCTCCTCTGGATGTGGCAAACAGCATCCAGATCCCTGTGGATCTGCTTGTAGGATGAAGAGTGGGCTGACACTTCAGGCTGAGGGGCGAAAAAGGGGCCTGGGAAGAGCTGGCATTGAGGCAGGAGAGATCCAGCCCGCTGGCAGGTTTACAAGGCTTTGCAGGGAAGAGGCCTCTTGGCTCCTTGTCCGAGGGCCAGCTGAGGGACAGGAGGCTCTCTGGGACAGGGCTGAGGTGACAGGGAACCTTCTCGGCGTGGGTTTCCACTTGCACGTTGCCCATGGTGACACATGAGCTGCCCAAAGCTGCTGAGATGGCCAAGGATGGAGCTCCCACCCGCCCTGAGCCCACGGAGCTCCTGCTGCAGCTGGACCATGGTTCAGGGAGATGCTGGGAGAGCCCAGGGCAGGGCACAGCAGCACAGCCCCCGTGGCTGCTCGAGAGTCTTTGCTGGGCCATACGCTGTCAGGGAGAGCTTGGGGATGGGACAGGGAGTGCAGGGCTGGGGCAGTGTTTGGGGTGAGAACAGGAGGGGCTTGGGGAGAAGGAGGAGCGCAGCCCAGCCCTGATGCAGGGTGGGCAGCTCACCCCGCCCTGCAGCACCACAGAGGTCCGGCATCCCTTCAGCGCCGATTGCCTGCCATTGATCCCACGGGGACCAGCCCGGGGACACCGGGGAAGGCAGGACCGTGCCTCCCGTCCCTGCCCCTGACGCCTGACGCCAGCTCCTCGCCCACTCCCTGGCCAAGCGGGCCAATGTGAGCCCTTTAAAGCCCGAACGGGTTCCTCCGCATTCACTCGGCGGGAGCTGTCCCTGCGCCTGTCCCCGCTCCAGCCTTTGCGCAACGCGCCCGCATGAGACGCAGCCGGCACCCTAAAGGAGTCCTAGAGGTGTCCCGGTGGCACAAAGGTGTCCCGGGGCACAGCCAGCCCCGCGTCTGGGGACAGCCGTGCATGGAGGGGTCCCTGCCCTGGGGTGCTGAGCAGGTAAGGGGACTTTGGGGCACGGGGAGCACGGGGTGGAGGGCTCCCTGGGGAGCATCGAGTCCCTGATCCCTCCTGAACCAGAGCAGGACTCGGGATCTTTCTTCTCGTGCCTGGGCAGGGGGTGGCTTGTGGTGTTTTTGGGGTCGTGCCGGGACAGGGGTGACTCCCCTGCAAGAGGAGGGCAGCCCAGTAGGGGATGGCAGTGCCTCCATAATCAGCTGGGAGCGTGTCCATGGGCACAGTCATGTGTGAGAAAAGGAGCGCAGGCTGGGTGGGGTTTGGGAACGCCACCAGGGCTGGAAAAACCTGCAGGTTCGATGAAGGTCTGGCTCCTGACCTGGACTCAGAGAAGGGAGCTGGGCTGAATATCTCCCCTTTCCCTTCTCTCCCCTGTCCCTTCCCAGCCCTAGGAGATGCTGGCAGAGCTCCAGCCCCAGGCCAGGCGCAGATCTGGGGCTCACAGCACCCCACACTCCCCCTGCCCGTGGGGCCAGGGCAGAGGCGGCTGAGCTGGCTGGCTCTGCCCTCCTCTCTGACTAACTCTGACATGGGCTCGAGCCTCACTGGCTGCACCCGGCTCCAGTCTGAGCACGGAGCATGGCCTGGAGATGCCACAGCCTGGCCACCAGCCTGGGTGCCCCCAGCAGCCTGGCAGGAGCCTGGTGGGGGTATTTGCTGCCTGCCCTGGCCGTGTCACCCTCCCTCTCCATCCCCTGTGGCTCCCACCGGCTCCACCAGCCTGGCTTTTCCCTGCTCCCCCTGGCCGCCAGTGTTCTCTGGGATGGGAACAGCTCCCTGCCCTTGGCAGGTTTCACTGTGGGATGGGAATTCCTGGCTCCCAGCACCTGCAGCTGAGCACAGAGGCACTCGTGACACAATCTGTGCCTGGAATTCAGCAGACACAGCTCCATCCAGGGGCTCATCCCTCTGCCCGTGTGGATTTGCAGACAGGGATTATTGTCCTGGAGGGCTCTGGAGCAGAGATCCTGCCATCATCTGTCCCTTGCCCCAAGGGCCATACTGGGAGCTTTAATGGTGCTGAGAGTGCCCTGCCTTGTGCAGACCACACCAGGGTACCCATCCCCTCCATCCGTGAGGGGCAAGGGGCAGTGACAAAAGAGCAGGGAGGAGGAGGAGGAGGAGAGATGAAGAGATGGACCGTGCTTATCATTGCCACCAAGACCCCGATTAACCCCTCGTGCCTCTCCCTGGCAGCTGGGAAGCCCCCGCGGTCACCACAGCAGGGATGTCTGAGACCTCCTCCAGCAAGGAGGGTCTCCCGGCTGAGTGCCCCGTGTGCTACGAGAAGTTCCAGCCCCTGGAGGGCACGCACCGGCAGCTGAGCTGCGGCCACACCTTCTGCCACGACTGCCTGGTGAAGTGTCTGCTGTCTGCCAAGCTGGACGGGCACGTCCAGAGCAGCATCGTCTGCCCCGTGTGCCGCTATGTCACCTTCCTCAGCAAGAAGAAGGCTCTGTGGCCGCCCGGGGCGGGCACCAACCCCCGCACACTGGAGATGCCCCTGTCGCCCTCCTCCTTGGCCCACCTGGCCAAAACAGAGGCCAGCAACACGCTGGTGGTGCCCAGTCACTTCGTGATGCCGGTGCAGAGCCTGGAGCGCTGCTCGGCGGGGCTGCCGGGGGTGCTGGCACGGGAAGCTCACATCTTTGTCATCAGCGACCACGGGATGCCGCTGGTGGCCTCAGACTGCAGCTCCCTGGGCAGGAGGAGCTGGGCAGACACGGCGAGCTCGGTGTCATCCAGCCCGGCGCTGGGAGTGAAGTGCTGCCAGTCCCCCATGGCCCTGGCCGTGCTGCTCATCCTCACCGTGGCCATGCTGGCGGCCGTGCTCCCGTGGCTGCTGCTGGTCAAGAGGGACTTGTAGCCAGGATGGGATCAGCTGGGACACCAGAGTGCTGTCACTAGTGCTGGGACACCAGAGTGGTGTCACTGGTGCTGGGACAGAGCTGGGGCTGGAGCCTCTCTCTAAAGACTCCTGGAGAAAGCCCAGGAGCAGCTTCAGGTGAAGGTCTCTCATCTGGCCAGGGACCGAATGGACTTTCAGACCTTCCTGCAGATCTTCAGGTGCTCACTGTGTCGCTGGTGGCATTTTCTGTCCCTTTTGGTTAAAATGTGGCAGATCAAACTCTGCTGGTGGCTTCCTCCAGGGTGTCAGTGGAGAGGATCCTCCTGCACCCTGTGGCAGCAGCTGCAGGGGTTGAGGGGGCTGTGCTGGTCCTGCCCAGCTCCTTCCCAGCTCCAGGCGGACTGGGCCTGTGACAGCAGGCACAGCCAAGGCTCTGTGCATCGCAGGGTCAGGGCTGCCAGGTTGTGGGGCTGCTGGAGACCCCCAGGCTCCCAGGATGTCGGGATCACTGTGATGCAGCCAGCCTGGAGCAGAAACTCATGGCTTCCATCCCAGGCATGGATAAATCAGAGCCTCCAGCTACCAGGCATGAGGACAGTGGAACCAGAGGATGGAGAGAGTGATCGTGGCCTTGCTGAGCTCGCCTCTGCCAGCCTCCCTGCAGTGCCGTGGGGCGGGAAGGGACCAGCTCATCCCACAGGCAGTCCCAGCCATGCCCTCCATCACCTCTCTGAGCTCCCCAGGGTCACGGCCATCCTTCTGGTGTCACAGCATCCCTTCTGCCCTGGGGACTCAGGGACAGGGCTTGGGGTGTGGGGAGTAAACCCAAGTTCTGGACATCAGAAGGGGCAGATTTGGGATCTCACCCTGCTCTCCTTGCTAGAGCCCTGTGTTTTGGCAGAGTGACGTTTCCTTGTCCCCATATCCCACTCCTGCGGTCTCACACCTGGTGCCTCATTTTTACCTGTGCCAAACAGGCTGGGCACTGCTCAGCCCCCAAACCTCCCAGCTCTGCCCTCTTTGGGACTGGCCCCGGCTGAGGGGACCCCATGTCAGCCCCTCACCACAGGGCCCCTGCTTTGGGATGGCAGTGGGCAGCAGAGAGGCGCAGCTGAGATTTGGGAAGCTCTGTGCCTGCCCTCAGGGGAGGGGGATGGGGGCTGCTGCACACCCCTGCTGCTGCTGGGGCCACTCGTGACATTTGTCCCCAGCCCAGTCTGCACAATCCTCACCTTTGTCCTCCTGACCCAGTCCCTGGCCCTGTGGGTGCTGCTCTCGCTCTGTCACCCATGAATGTGTCACTTCACAGGCACTTCAACGTGAGTAGGACATTCCTCACCATCACCCCAACGTAAGCAGGACAGCCCTCACTGTCACTCCAATGTGAGTGGGACAACCCTCACCGTCACCCCAACGCGAGCAGGACATCCATCACCATGCCCCCAACATGAGCAGGACATCCCTCACTGTCACCCCAATGTGAGCAGGACAACCCTCACTGTCACCCCAATGTGTGCAGGACATCCCTCACCGTCCCCCACAGGAGGTGGCAGTGGGGCACAGGGCTGGCACAGGCTTGCCATGCTCCCAAGGGAGGGACAAACCCAGCCAGCAGTGCCACCCAGGTGGCTTTGGGACTGGACAGAACATTTCAGGGCAACAAATGAGAACCACTTGGGGCTAGAAAGGGGGAGCAGCATGGGGCAGAGGAGCTGATGGTGTCCCCTGCCATCCCTGGGGGTCCCTCTGCCCTGCTGGACTGCCACTCCCTGTGGTGTTCCTGCACTCCCCCAGCCCTGCCTCAGTGTCCCCACCCAAACCTGGGGTGCCATGACCCCAACCCCTGTGTGAAGCGCTAGGGAGAAGTGCCTGAGACACCGCACTGGAATGGAAACCCTGTTTCGTAAGAAACGATGACCTGATAATGACGTGTCCATGCCTCATTATTATTTAATAATAAACCCTATTATTAGTCTGTCTGGGCAATTAATGCGGGGTGCCAGGGCACCACCCCTTGGCACAGGGCTGCGGGGAGGTGGGGCAGGGTGGCTGCAGCCCTGGAGATATTTGGGAAGGCAGTGGGGACTGGGAAGAGCTCTAGTGGCAGCACTGGGAGGGGATGGGGATGTCCTGTGCTGTGCCAGGGCTGTGCACAGGACGTGGGCAGAGGAGGGACCGAGGTGGGACTGTCCATGGTGAGGGTTCAGGGGCATCACTCCCTCAGAGGAGAGCAGAGCACTTCCCACAGGGTGGCACTGCTTGGCCAGGGATGGTGGCAGGGCTGGCAGGGGCAGCCACAGAGCCCCCAGCCCCTGCCCTGGCTGGGTGAGGGCCAGGCAGCAGGAATTGCAGATGTCCTGGGAAATGCTGTGCTGAGCAGCTGGTTGCTGTTCCAGAGGTGGCATCTCCTGTGCTCATGGCAGCTCCTGCGCTGCACAGTCGTGTCTGGTGCCCAGGGCCACCATCCCCATGCCCTTGTCGTCCCCACGCCAGCTCCAGGCCATGGGACTCACAGGCAGTGCTCCCCTGGGGAATGTGCCTGCTGTTTGAGGCTGGAATCTGCCTGGATCTGGGAAAAGTGCTCCCAGATCCTTCCTGTCAGAAGGAAAAGCTTCCCTCAGCGTGTTTGGGTGCAGGTAGAGCTGATGGCAGAGCCAGGCCTTCCTGAGCCCTTTTGTGCTGATGGTCCCTGGGGACATGGTTGGATCTCCAACAAGCCACAGCCCCCAGATGCTGCCCAGCTCATCCTCTGTGCCCATCTGAGGATACTGAGCCCATTTCCAGCTCAGCCCCGAGGATCTCGGTGCTTTGGTTTGCCATGGGGACCTGATGTCCCATGGATAGCTCAGGCCTGCAGCCCTGGGACATGGATTTCATGGAATCCCAGGATGGTTTGGGTTGGAAGGGACCTTAAACTCCACCCAGTCCGACCCGTGCCATGGCAGGGACACCTCCCACTGTCCCAGGCTGCTCCAAGCCCCAGTGTCCAGCCTGGCCTTGGACACTGCCAGGGATCCAGGGGCAGCCACAGCTGCTCTGGGCACCTGTGCCAGGGCCTGCCCACCCTCACAGGGAGGAATTTCTTCCTCATGTCTGATCTATCCCTGCCCCAGCAGCACCTGGCCCATATACCCTTGGCTGTGGGCTCCTGATACACAGCTCTGCTTGGGATTCCAGCTGGGAGCTGCTGGTGACTCTCGGCCACATCCCGGATGCCCTGGGTGCCCTGGCTCCATTGTCCGTGTGTCACTGGTGTTGCCCCCCAAATGCCCCCTTGACACAGAGCCCACCCTGTGGCTCCCAGCAGAGTCCCCTCCATGCTGACCTGGCCCAGCCCTGCTCCCCTCTCCCCTTCCCATCCCTGGAAAGGGCTGGAGTCTCCCATCCCTATATGGGTGACACGGGAGCCCTGACTCCTGCACAAAGGCACAGCCAGGCTCTGGTCAGCAGCAGCCAGAGGTCACCCAAGGCTGTGACCAGTGGAGTGCTTGGGCCAGGTGACCTGGAGAGCACATAAGGGCAATTATTTACTAATGTGAGTGTGGGGAGGGAGCCAATGGCTCTCTCCTGCAGCTGAGGAAGGCCAGGCTGTGCACACAGTCAAATCTCAGCTAATGGCATTGGCATGGCTGCAGGGCCAGGGACACTCCCTGAGGCAGTCCTGAGGGGACAGGAACTCTGTGGGAGCAGAGGTGAGGACAGAGGGCTCTCTGATGGGGCACGATGCCGGCAGCCTGGTGCTGAGGTGGGGACCAGAGGTGCCCGAGGAGCCCAGGCACAGCTGGGGGTGTGGGAGCTGTTTTCCCCTTTGCTGTGGGGGGACAGGTCTCCAGGCCAGGAGTTCTGGGATGGTGAGGGCAGACATGTGGCCTCTGCCTCAGCCGGCAAGAAATCCAGCCCAGCCCGGGCTCTGTGTGTGTCTGCACTGCCTGGGTCTGGCTCTCTGTGAGTGCTTCCATGAATGTTCTCATGCCCAGGCGGTTTAGTCCAAGCAGTTGCCAGGCACATCTGGGTGGATGGAGGAAGGGATGGATGGAGGGATGGATGGATGGACAGACGGATGGATGGATGGATGGGTGGATGGATGGATGGATGGAGGGATGGATGGATGGACAGGGATGGATGGATGGATGGATGGATGGACAGGGATGGATGGATGGAAGGATGGAGGGAGGGATGGATGGATGGATGGAGGGATGGATGGACGGAGAGGGATGGCTGGATGGAGGGATGGAGGGATGGATGGATGGATGGATGGATGGATGGATGGATGGAGGGATGGATGGATGGACAGGGATGGATGGATGCCAGGTGAGTGAGGGTGTCGGGTGGAGGTGCCTGTGTGAGGATGAGGGGCTGTGAGGAGCATGGACTGATGGGTCGATATCCACAGCTCTCCGTGATGGATGGGCAGGATCCACAGGATTATCCAAGGGAACCCAAGCCTTGCCATGATGCTGTGACCCTCATGAACCCCTCCTTGGTTATGTGCACCTCGAGCTGTGCAAACACCAGGTCACATCCCCGGTTTGAGGGATGCAGTTCTGGGGTGTCCTCATGGCCAGGAGAGGGTCCCAGGGAATGGTGGCCAGTGCTGCAAAGCGACAGAGCCCCACCAGCTGAGGGGCTGCCAGGGCTTCCCGAGGCAGCTCCAGCAGCTCCTGCTGCAGAACATCCCAGCAGCAACTCTGCCGGTCCTGGGTCATCCTCCAGCTCTGCCTCACCCACCACCCATGGATCCTCCTCTGCACAGGAGCTGTCCTGAGGCAGAGAGCACCCCCTTCTCACTGGGCTGGTGCTTCAGCTGCTGCAGGAACATCCCCAGGTGTCCTCTGTCACCTCCTTCCCTGCCTCTGCCCAAAGCTGGGCTCTCTGCAGGCTCTGCTGTACCCCAGCTGTGCCCGTTGGTGCCTCTGCTCCCCCTGGGCTGATCTCAGCTGGGCTGTGGTGTCTCCATCAGAATCCTGGCAGACCCTGGGGATGCCATTCCCTGCTGGAGAGCATGTGCTGCCCTCCCACGCTCTCAGCTCCCAGCTCTGCAGGATGGCAGCAGGGCTCTGGGCCCAGCAATGGCTGCATAATGCATCATTAGCAGGAGAAGGTGGCATTTTGATGGCACGGAGATGGGAGGAGTGGGAATTGTGCAGGCCCAGGAGTGCTCAGTGGGCAGACACGGCTGCAAGCTCCATTAGGAGCAGCCTCAGAGAGCCCCAGCTCCATCAGGCAGACCTGTCCATGAATAATTGAGGAGCAGGCTCCTCCAAGCTCTCTCCCCTGCCCTGCACCCAGCCTGGCTCCTGGAGAGCCACGGGCAGCTGGAGGCCGGAGCGGGGCTGGGTCAGTGTGGGACATGGACAGGAGGTGACACTGGCCTGGCTGTCCCTACACCTAGGGCTCTCCAGCCCCGATCCTGCTCGTCCATCTGCAGCACATGGCACAGACCCTTTTCCATTGTCCATTCCATGGCCCTGGGTGGGCTCTTCTCCTGGGGCATTGCAGAGGAGAGGGATCTTCTGAGCCTACAAGGAGCCTGGAGGTTTGGCAGTGCCCGAGGGGCTCAGCCACTGTCCCCACTGTGACATCCGTGCCCATGGCAGGGGGGGATCACCGGGATGAGACTCCTGAGCCCTCGGCTGAGGGATCATGGGGACAGGAGCAGGGCTGGAGCTGTCCCTTGGTGAGGAACTGATTTCTGTCCCTGTGGCTGTTGGCAGAGGGGCAAAACTGAGGTGCAGAGAAGGGTGGGGCCAGCCCTGCCCTTCTCAGCATTGCTGGGAATCAGCGCCCTGGGTCACATCAGCCCTGGGTCACATCAGCCCTGGGTCACATCAGCACCCTGGGTCACATCAGTTCCCCGGGTCACATCCTGCTCAGCTGCCTGGGCAGGCTTTACACTTCTCCTTACAGGTCCTTTTTGTCAAAAACTCAGTGATCTGCCATGAAAAAGCCCTGGAATATCATCAGAGGTCTGCATTCTCCTTCCAGTAACAGCTGGCAAAGACCAGCAAATGTATTTTATGGGAAGAGCTTCTTTTGAATGGGTTTTGCATTAAACGATGTCCCGTTTTGCAACAGCAAACTGAGCTGGGAAAACCGTTTTCCTTGTCTCCAGGGTGGTTTATCTGCTGCCTGGTGGCAAAGGCTCCCCTGTGGCAGATCTGTGCCTGAGCAGCCCTGGGGTACTGCAGGGCACCAATGCCCTGTGCATGGGCAGATCTCTGCACAGGAGCCCTGACAAATCCCTCCTGCAGCCAGGCTGAAGTCAAGAAGGGTTTGGAATCCCTCATGGGATGCCTGAGGGAGGGATCCAGGGCTTTAGAGAGAAGCTGTGTGCTGAGAATCATTCCTGTGGGATAGGAAAGCTCAGGCCATTTTACTTAACCATGAGGTGTGGAGACTCCTAGAAAACCCTCCTAGGATGCCTCAGGGGTTGGAGCTGGCATCTCCTGGCACAGTCCAGGATTGCAGGTGACTGCTGTGAAATCTGGGATCTTCAGGGGTCCTTGTGGGAGCATCCTCCTGGGGACAGCAGATGACTGTGACTGCTGGAGCGAGATGTGACCACCAGCCAGACCTGGATCTTGCTGGATGGAAGGGTTTGGTCCCAAAGTGTCCATTCCCTGTGGACTGGTTGTGCTGAGAGTGGGTGGGGAGCAGCCATGAGGCCCTGCTGAGCACTGGTAACCACAGCCACGAATTAACTGGTGGCCACTCAGGGGAAGCAGTAGCCACGAGCCCCAGATGGACAACAGAGTCACCCAGCTGCCACTGAGGTGGTGCAGCTGGGTTTTCTCCCAGCCTGAACGGAGCAGCAGCCAGTTCCAGGATACCCAGGGATGCAAAGGGATGCACAAAGATGCCCAAGGATGCCCAGGGATGTTCAATGGATGTTCAAGGGGTGTTCAAGGGATGCACAGGGATGCCCAAAGATGCACAAGGATGCCCAGGGATGTTCAAGGGATGTTCAAGGGATGCCCAGGGATGCCCAGGGATGCACAAGGAAGCCCAGGGATGTTCAAGGGATGAACAGGCAAGCCCAGGGATGCTGCATGTCCCCAGGAGCTGCCCTCCAGCGCCACACACAGTGCCACAGTGAGCAAGACCAGGGCCAGCTCTGCTGGCTGTGGTGACACCAGCCCGTGGTGACACCAGCCTGTGGTGACACCGGCCCCTGGTGACACCAGCCCCTGGTGACACTGACCCCTGCACTGGCCCTGGT
>VZRL01000967.1:190268-214920 GCA_013397895.1 Origma solitaria
TGACACTGGCCCTGGTGACACTGACCCTGGTGACACTGGCGCTGGTGACACTGGTCCCTGGTGACACTGGTCCCTGGTGTCACTGGCCCTGGTGACACTGGCCCGTCCCCACCCCGCTGATGAGTTCCAGAGGAGCAGCAATGAGCTCCGGGCCGGCCCTGCCGCGCTGATCCATCGGAGCCCCGGCAGGCTCAGAGAGCACCTCCGGAGCTCAGCCTGTTAGCGGGGCCGGGAGGTGACACCCCGGGACTGCCCAGCCCCCCTGCCCCGGCAGACCCCAGGGACATCAGCGGAGCCGCAGTGGCACTGATGGGGACAGGACAAGGAGCTGGCCCGGGGTGCTGAGGAGCTGCTGCTCTTGCTGAATGCCACCCCAGTCCATCCCTCAGCCCCAGGCACCTCCAGGGCTGGGGAGGGTTAAATACCAGTTCAGAGCCCACTCCCTCCAGCTCAGCGGGGCTGGAACCAGCTGGAGCCGGGGCTGGGGCAGGACCCAGGTATCCTCTGCTCCAGGGTGGGTGCAGCTGCGCAGGAGGGGCTGGGATGGCTGCAGGAGGGGCTGGGCAGCCTGCAAGAACCAGTCCATCCAGGATGTGCAAATCCTGCTGATCCCCCAGCCCAGCACCTGGCCACGAGGGGCTGGGCAGGTCCAGGGGCAGGAGGAGTCGGTGGTCCCATCAGGTTAGAGGGTGCTGGTCCCTCTCCACCCCCTGGGCAAGGCTGGCTCTGCCCGGGGGTGATGCACAAAGGTGGCCCTGGAGGCAGCAGGGGCAGCACAGCGTTTGCCCAGACACTTGATTTGATAAAATTCCTGTCTGCAGGCTGTCTCCTTCCTGGATCAGCCGTGCACGGGTGCCTGGATCCAGCTGGGGCTGTGGCTGTGGCTGTGGCTGCCCTGGGTGGGGTGGCTGTGCCAGGGGCAGAGGGCACTCAGAGCAGAGATAGCACAGCTGCTAATCTCAGTGATAAGGCTCCTGATCGCCTGGCATCAGCTCTCAGAGTCTTAGGAACCTGCAAAAATCTCAGACATCCTCTTGACATGATTTTATATTTGCAGGGAAAAGAGTTAATAAATATCTCACTGCCTCATTGATTGCAAACACAGCAGAGCCAACAGCACCTGTGTTTTCAAAAGATGTTTTTTAAAAGCTTCCTTGCACTGGAGGGGTCTCTCCATGCTGCCAGAGAAGGTTTAATGATGCTGAATTGCCACTGATGGTCTGAGTGCTTTACCCCACAAGTGCTACCCCAATTTCCATCTCTCATCCCGCCTCGTGTAAGAGCTGCTCCTCCATGGAGTTACTGCAACCAGAGGTCCCTGCTTCACCCCACCCCTCCTGCCAGGGGACAAACAGATTTGGGAAGGCAGGCAGCAACTTTAGTGAAACAGTCCCAAACACCAAACTGGCTCCTCCAGAGCAGAACAAAGCCCCTGGCACAGGCTCCGCTCTGCATCCTCTTGTGCCTGCTCCATGTGCTTGGTGGCATCCATTAGGGTGACAGCTCTCTGACAGATGATCTGGGGACGTGGGAAGTGGTTCCTGTTCTATTCAGGACAGAATTAGGCCACAAATATGCCTCGGTTTCAAACCTAAGTCATTCAGTGCTTTGAGGCTGTGGGTCCTGCCCAGCACAGCTGTGGAGCTGAGCAGGGAGCTTTCCTCCCCAGGCGGGAGGACAGGATGGTGACAGGGCTACAAGGGACACCAGTCTGCTGAGATGCCAGCCCTGCCACCAGCCTCATGGCTCAGGAACCAGAGATAGAGGAGAGCTGCTGGTTCCCCCCAAACAGCAGTTCCCACGCTGAACAACTCCCCCCAAACCCCACCGCCCTTGCTGTGGGGGCAAAGTGCTAAAATCAGGGACAGCAAGGACACCAAAGGCCTGATGTCACCCAGAAAGTCTTGTCTGTCCCAGGCTGTGGTCTGGGCAGTGGGGAAGGTGAGTGTCTGAGTCCCTGAGTGCCAGCACGGTCCTGCCAGCTGGTCTGCAGGGAAGAACCAAATTTCCTCTCAGAGGCAGATTCTCCAGGACGAGAAATCACAAAGAAATAAATTCTGGCAAAGTTTGAAACAGCTGACAGAGGTGTCTGTAAAGGAAAGTGCTGAACAACCTATTTGATAGGTTGTTGTATATTTGAGAGGTGTTACATATTTGAGAGGCATTATAAATGCTTGCATCCCACGCAAGTGTCTTCATGGTCAGCTGAACTCTGCATCAGAACACAGGAGAATGAGGACATGGGAGACCAGAAGGCCTCCTCTTCTCTGCCCAGGGATTTGGAGTGAACCAGGAAGTTTTTTCCCGTGTTGAGGCACCACTGGTTTGGCAGCTGAAGCACTGAATCCTTCCCTGGGCTTTGCAACTCTCCTTAGCTCTGGTAGCTCTTTGAAGTGAGGTCTTCTGAGTATTTCTTGAAGTGCCACTTAGAGAGTGCCCAGGGCCATGGTGGGATTAGGTGGAACAGACCAGAGACCTCCAGCAGCTGATTTTGCTTCGGGAATCCTCTGTCCTGTCTGGTTTTGTCATCTGTCTCTCCCATCATGGCACAGAGCAGGTCCCAGCCTGGGCACTCAGCTGCAGCTCGGGCTGTGTGCCCAGCTGTGAGCCCTGCTGGACCATCCCACTCCTCAGTGAGGCTGGCACAGCTGGCAGCTGGACCTGTGGTTCTGTGGCCCCTGCTCAGGACAGTGGAAAGAGGCTCTGCTGCCACCAGGCTGCTCGTGCTGTGCCCTTGGGGCCAGCAGTGGGCAGGGGGTGAGTGCAGAGGGGTTGGAGAGGATGCAAAAGGGGTGTCCGTGCTTTAGGGGCTGTCCTGAGTGGCTGTGACGGTGTCCCCAGAACAGCAGGGTGACACAGCTCCCTTTCAGTGCAAGGGCAGCACAGCAGAGTCCTTGTGTGGTGCTGCTCCTCTTCATCTGCCCACTGCTGACATCCACAGCTGTCCTTTCCTCTTTCCCTGCAAACAGACAGTGGAAGGATATGTGAATGCTTTAAAAGACCCTGATAATAGCTAAGAAATTCAAGTTCTTTTCAATGAAGACATATGGAATCAAACTTCTGGGACTCAGGGAACCATTTCCCACCAGACAGACCCCAGACAGAAGCACCAGCAGACTTGGGGGTGCAAAAGGGATGTTCAGGATGCCCAGGATGCCCAGGGATATTCAGGATCAGCCCAGCTCAAGGTACGAGTAAGGCTGGTAATATTTGGGCACAAAAGGAGGATTTTTCCCTCCCTGGAAGATCCAGACTCATGAGCAAACCCCAGGCACTGGTGGGGCTGATATTCCCCCTCGTCCCTGTCCTGGTGCCGAGTGAGGGATCCATGGCAGTGATGCCATACAGAAGAAGAGTGGGAGGGAGCCCAGACTGCTGAGAGCAGGTCCAAGTCATGAGAGGGGACTCCTGGGGTCACCCCTCAGCATTTTGGGGTTCAGGGAGCACTGGAGGCTGCTGGGCTTTGGGAGCTCATGTGAGAGGGGTGACTGGGGCAGCACAGACTGCTCAGGGAGCAGAGGGGGCTGCTGGCTCCCGGTGCCCACAAGGGCTCTGTGCCATGGCCACGGGGCTGTGCCAAGCCCACGGCTCTGGAACAACCCCCAGCCTGGAGCAAACAGACTGAGCACAAAACCACAAGCGAAAGATAAGCCCTTGAGTCAATATCTCACCGGGCCTGGGCAGTGCTCCCAGTGCTGCACAGCACCGAGGGACAGGGACCCCCAGGGGCCTCCCCCACACCTGTCCTGCCACTGGGGCTGTCAGGAGCACAGTCTGCTCCAGCCAGAGTGATTTGGGGACAGCAGAAGAGGGAAGGACCTGTGTCCCCGGGATGGAAAGGATGTTGGAGATCATCAGAACTGGTGCTCTGAGGTGCTGGCATGTGCAGGATCATGGGTGGGACAGGGGGCAGGAGAAATCCCACGGTCCCTGCCATGAGCACACACAGCTGGGAGGTTTTCCCTCTCTTTCTGAGTCTGGCTGGTGACTCCTGCCTGTGCATGAGGGATGCTGAAGCCACCATGCCCTGCCTGTGCCTCTGGCCCTCTGTGCCAGCCTGGAAGAGGTGGAGGATGCTGAAGACACGTTGCACACAAACACAGAGATGCATTTGGGTTTGGTTTGTGCACCGTGTGCCCACATTCATGCTGCTGGGGAATGGCCCAGCTGAGCTGGGTGACTGCCACAGACCACGGACGGATCAGAGAGGGAAAACGTGCGAGCAGGAACAGCCACAGGGAGAGCAGGGTGCTGGGGGCTGGGTCCCCGGGGTGTGCTGATGCATTGGGAGCCTCTGCTCCTCCGTGGAACAGGATACAAACTCCTGAACTCCTCTCAGGAGGTTCAGGCACAGGGCTGACTGATTCCCTGTGTGGGGATCACCCTCCACCTCCCACCATCCCAAAATCTTCCTCTGGCTGTGCTGGTCAAGTGCATGGGATCATCCAGTCACAGGTGCTGGCAGCGACTTCGCTCTCAAAATCTCCATTCGGGAGTGTCTGACCCACCAGCCCGGGGGCAGGAGGGACCCGCGGGGACAGGGACCTCGCCCCAGTTCCCGCTGGGTTCCCTGGGCAATGCCCGCTGCTCCCTGGATGTTGTCCCTGAGCGCCACACCCAGGCACGCACCCAGCAAGGGACAGACCTTGAATGGTGACAAAGCCCTTGGCCAAGTTTTACGGGCTGGATTGACAGGCTCAGCACCGGCAATTTAAAAATCCCCGAGCAAATAAAGGAGGGTGTGGGTTGCGGCTGCCCTTCCTTCTCTGCAGCTGCAGTATCTAGCTGATGCTTGTTCCAGGTTCTTATCCTGAGGTGCATCAAGGAAATTCCTGGAGGATCTGGTCCTGAGGGCACAGGGGTGGAAAAACACCCTGAGAGCTGGAGGAGGGTAAAGCTGAACTCGTGGCCTGGGCATCGTGGGGAGTCCAGGGCTGTAAAACACCGTGACTCGCACGGCAGAGCAGGAAAACCTCGGGTCTGGCTCTTGTGGTCACTGCCAACAAGAGAGGAAATGAAGGAAAAATAAGGCAAATAATATAACAGAATCTAACTGGTTTTGAGAGGCTTTACAGAGAGCTGTGCAAGGCAATGTCCCTGCCATGACTCCTGGGGGGGACATGTCTCTGGCAATGTCCCTGCCCGGGGCACTGGCCTGGCTGAGATGTCACCATCTCAGAGGGGAGTGTGGGCTGTGCTCTGACACTCACCACGTGTCAGTGGGGACATCTCCCCCATCTCTGCCTCCTCTTTGTGTCATTCTCTGTTAAAACCTGTCACTCCTTGGCTGGCTCTCGGTGGTGGTGCATGGCTGGCTCCTGCCTTGCTGTCCTGCTGTCACCACCCTTTGCCATGAGCAGCTCCAAGCTCTGTGGGGCTGCTCCTTATCTACCTGGGGCTAATTGGCCCTGCCATCCTGGCCAGCGCAGGAGGCGCACCCCCCGGGATGCTGTCAGGGAGGAGGACAGCATCCCTGCAGCAGCGCTCTCCAGCACACAGACATCCCCAGCTCCCCTGAGCTGTGGTGCTGCTCACACACTGAGCCCAAACGGAGCCCTTTGAGGTTCCCGGGTCAGCACCAGCCTCTCCAGGCACTGCTGATGCTCCATGGTCCCTCACGCTGCAGGACCAGGCTGCAGAGACTGAGCAGGACCTGATCTTTCTTCCCCTTGGGAGGATGCCAAACCATCCAGGCATGTTTGAGACAAGCCTGAGATGAAGAAGGTTTAATCTCAGAGCCAATGTTCAAACACATGGCACTTTGTACCCAGTTTCTGTGTGTTCAGCATTTGTCACCAGGCTCTTACAACACATCAGAGCAGTGCCTTGGTGACAAAACTTTCACTCGGATTTTCACTGTTCCCCATAACTTTGCTGGAAAAACATTCCTTGTTGGGAAAACCCTCCCGGGCAGTGCACAGGGTGCGATGGGGTACACTGGGAGCAGCTGTGTTTGCTCCCTCACACCTCACACAGAGGGTCTGCTGCTAAACCACAGCCTGGATTATTCTTACTGACTTTCTCTGTTTGCCCAGGGTGCATGGCCAGGGGTGGCTCATGTGCCTCTGCTACCAAAGCTGTCACGAGAGAGCAGCAGCTCTCCAGGACCCTCCTCTCCCAGCATGGTCTGATGGGAAACACTGAGGAAATACCCCCCAGACAACAGCCGCCTCCAAATTCCACCAAAACCCCCTCCCGGAATTCATTCATCTCATCAAAACCAACTTTCTGTCCATTGTTAATCCATTCCAGATAATTTTAAAATCTCATATTGCTCCTGAAAGTGCCTGTCACCAGCAGGAAGCTCTGGCTGCCCTGCCAGGACCTCTGCATTGCCCAACACCAGCCAAGCATCCCTGTGCATGCTGAGCTGTACCTTTCCCCTGAGGGTCCATCTGGCTGCTCGATGCTGTGAGGACCATCAAGCTCTTCCCTTTGGTCTCTTTTGGGTGCTCTTCACCAGCCGAGGGATGCTTTGGATGCTCCCAGGCGCTCCTCCGAGGGCAGCTTCCCGCGGTGGCCGTGTGGCTCAGCCGCACTCCAGCCCCCCGAGGGGCACCTCGATGTTGAAGGTGTACCAGAAGACCCAGAAGACGAGGCTGAAGGCGAGCAGCAGGGCCCCCCCGTAAACGAAGAAGTCCCAGGAGCTGATGGGAGCCAGGACGCCCACGAGCAGGATGAGGAGCCCCACGGCATCACAGATCAAGCCCAGCAGGGCGATGGCGGCGCAGCGACCCAGCAGCCCCCGCACGCCCATGGTGAGCCCCCAGACCCTCAGGGCGGGGCCGGGGGGAGCAGCATCCCTGTGCTCCTCCTGCTGCCTCTGCTCTGCCAAGAGGAAGTACAAATGTCACAACACACCTTGCAGAACAATCAGCAGGGAGCACACGATACCGCTTTAACCGTTTCATGGCCCTGGCCCTGCCTGGCCTGGAGCAGGTCCCACAGGGATCCCTGGGAGCCCTGCAGGGATGGGGCTCACCCCGGGATCCTCTGTGGTCGTCCAGGTGGAGCTGCATCACATCCAGCCTGTCCCAAGGGTACAGATCTGCCCCTGAGCCAGCTCACAGTCCTGGGAATTGAGATCTGGAGCACATTGTGCCACTTTTGGGCAGCTTCCACCGTGGGAGGATCCCAGGGAAGTCTGCAGGACACTGGCTCTGACATCCCAGTGATGACTTGGAAACGTCCTACTGTGCCCTCTCCTTATAGGTAAACTGAGGCACGGGAATTTCCCCGGAATGTCAAAAATACATCACCCTTGCAACACCTCCAAAGAGCAGGTCTTGCTGGAGAGCCACACATCAGACAACCTGTGCCACTGCCTGTCCTGAAAATGGGACACAAGGAAGCCAGGAGGAGTCCCCAAATAAGCCCAAATTCCCCAGAGCTCCTGACGGGTGTCTGAGCAGCCAGTGTGACTTTTTGGGATACAGCGATGCTGCTTTCTGCTGCCAGGTTATGGTGTGCCACTGGGTGCACCTTCCCTCTCCTGCCTCATCTTTCCAGTCCTGCCCCTCTGGTCTGTGCATGCCTGGCAAACCGGGAAAGTCTGGGAGGTGAAGCATCCAGAGGGCCCTTGGCCCTGGGAAAGCCATCCCGAGGCACCAGCAGTGGACAGGCTGAGGGTGGCAGCTTTGCCAGCCTTGGCCATGCAAAGGATGTCCATGTCCCAAAGCTCAGGACAGGTGAGTGGGCACAGTCAGCACCAGGGACTGGGGCAGTGCCAGGTGCAGGGACCTGCTGGAGGTGGCCTTGGCTCCAGGACATGCCAAGGGTCACACCAGGGGTGTCCTTCTGAAGGTCCTTGCCAAACGTGGGCAGCCCCACCACTGCTCTGCCGTGAGTGAGGGCATGGTTGAGGGGATGGAGGTCATCACCTGAGTCCTCTGCGGCCCAGGGTGTGACAGTCCCCCTTCTCCTGCCTGCCACCCACACTGTGCATGTCACAAAGGGCAACCCAGGGCGGAGGAGGCTGCCCAGCACAGGCTCCTGCCTCCCAACCTTATCCCAACCCTATCCCTCCTGCCGCTCCCAAATGCACACAGACAGCCCTGAGCAAACCTTCTGTTCCAGGCTGTGCTGCTCCTCCCCATGGCAAGGCTCTGCCTCTTCCAGGAGATCCTTTTTCCCTCTTGTCTGAACAGCGAAGGTTTTAGATACACAAAAAAATACTTTCTCATTTGGGGCCGATGGAGAATCTTTTCTTTGCCAGCCCAGAATCAGGTCTGGAATAATTGCCAGAGGGATGGAGAGAAGTTCAGCTTCTTTCAGGATCCAATCTCATTTGCAGGAAACATGCTCTGAAATCTGCCTTTGCTGATGCCCAGCCAAAAAATCCCTTGCCCTCAAACCCAGCCCTCAGTTCCTCGTGCTGTCCCCTCTTGGAGGAGGTTCGGCAGAGAGGGGGATGCGTCTGGAAAGGCTTTTGCTTGGTGGTCCCTGTCTGCTGTCCCTGCAGGGCCACTTTGCTCTTCAAAGTGCAGGTCCAGAAAGCAAAACCACAGCTCATGGAGACGCAGCAGGGAAGGAGCCTTCAGAAAGCCTGTCCTGTAGGGAAACCTGGATAAATCCCAGTGACACGGGCTGAGCTGGAGCAAAATACCTGCCTGATGGTGAGGAGAAAGAGGAGAGGCAGCACAGCAGAGCTTGAGCAGATCGGGGACCCTCAGCCACAGCTCCACAACTCCACAGCTTCACAACTCCACAAATCCACAGCTCCACAACTCCACAAATCCAAAACTCCACAGCTTCACAACTACACAGCTCCAGAGCTCCACAGCTCCAGAGCTCCACAACTGCACAGCTTCATAACTCCTCAACTCCACAGCTTCCCAACTCCACAGCTCCAAAATTCCCCAATTCTACAGCTCCAGAACTCCAGAACTCCACAGCTCTACAACTCCACAATTCCAGAACTCCACAATTCCACAACTCCACAGCTCCACAGCTCCACAACTCCACAGTTCCACCGCTCCATAGCTCCACAGCTCCACAACATCACAGCTCCACAGCTCCACAGCTCCACGCTGGCTGTGCCCATGGTGGGGAATGGCTCCAGCTGCCATAGACGTAGGGGCTGCAGGTGGCTCAGCTCTGGCAGGCTGGGCAAACTCCCTCCAGTGGCACAAGGACCTCCTCCAGTTGCCTTCACGGCCAGCACGTCCCTGCAGGGCTGGACCACTTTGGGGTCGTGGTTCAGCTGCAGCACTCAAGGCTGCAGGAGCCAAGCTGCTCTCTGAGCCTCCCAAATCAGGGTGTAGGAAGAACCTCCTGGACCTTATGGAAGCTGCTCAGAGCAATTTGTGTTGAACTCTCAGGGCATCTCTCTGGGGAGGAATGGAGAAACCAGCACCTCCCCCCTGATCCTGAGTGGTTGTAGCTCTTCATCCACCTGGGAAAGGAGCCCAGACGTTGTGGCTGGACAGAATAGCACTGAATTGGGAAAGGCTCCGTTATCCAAGGCACCTTCCTTGCTGAGCCCTGGCCGCTGCTGCTGCTCTGAAAATCATCACACTGACAAGGCTTCAAAGCACACTGGGCACGTGGGGGGATTTACACACCCCCTATTTCACAGAATCACAGAATCATAGAATCACAGAATCACAGAATTACAGAACCAAATATTTCAGAAAAGACCTTTGAGATCATTGAGTCCAACCTGTGACCTAACACCACCTTGTCACCCAGACCATGGCACTGAGTGCCACATCCAGTCTTTTCTGAAACACCTCCAGGGACGGTGACCACCACCTCTCTGGGCAGCCATTCCAATGCCCAATCACTCCTTCTGTGAAGAAATTCTTCCTGATATCCAACCTAAACCTCCCCTGGTGCAGCTAAAGGCTGTGTCCTTTTGTTCTATTGTTGGTTTCCCATGAACAGAGCCCGGCCCTGGCTGCACCCTCCTGTCAGAAGGTTGTAGAGAGTGATCAGCTCTTCTCCAGGCTGAGCCCCCCAGGTCCCTCAGCTGCTCCTCACAGTACTTGTATTCCAGACCCTTCCCCAGCCTTGTTGCCCTTCTCTGGACATGACTCAGCAGCTCATGAGGGTTTAACACAAAGAAACTCCCACACTTGGCAAGAGCCTTCATGTCCCCAACCAGGGCAGCCCAGCCCACCCAGACCTGGTGCAGATGGGGTCCAGGCCCCTCACAGCTCTGTTCTGTGACCAGCATCAAGCTCTGGCTGTCACACGGCTTTGGTGGGTCCATGGCTTTTGGGGGTCCGTGGTTTTGGTGGATCTGTGGCTTTGGTGGGTGCATGGCTTTGGTGGATCCATGGTTTTTGTGGATCCATGGTTTTGGTAGGTCCATTTTTTTGGTGGGTCCATGGTTTTTGTAGGTCCATGGTTTTGGTGGGTCCATGGTTTTGGTGGGTCTGTAGTTTTGGTGGGCGCATGGCTTTGGTTGATCCATGGTTTTTGTGGATCCATGGCTTTGGTGCGACCATGGCTTTGCTGGGTCCATGGCTTTAGTGGGTCCATAGTTTTGGTGGGTCCATGGTTTTTGCAGATCCATGGTTTTGGTGGGACCATGGCTCTGATGGGTCCATGGAGGTTGAAAGCAAGGTCTGCAAATGCTCCCCAGAGGCAGCCAGGGGATGCTCCCGTGTGTCAGGAGTGGGGGAGTGACCGTGCTGGGGTCAGACCTGCAGGGCAGCACCCGCTGGTGGCTGTAAAGCCTCTGCAGCAGCTTCAGCCAGCAGGAATTCAGCAGATCCAGCTGGACTGGACTCACAGCAGCAGCAGGAGCAGCCGAGGGGCAGAGGGTGCTCCCAGCAGAGCACTGGGACACCTCTTTCGCTGCTCCTTCACCCAGTGATTCACTCGGCCCTGTTGGGTGCTGCTTCGCCTGGGCAACAGGAAAAAAAACCTGTTCCTCCTGGAGTTTCCGTGTGCCCAACATCCAGTGTGGAAATAGGAAGGAGTTTTTTAGGGTTTCAGGCTCCCTGTGAGCACTGAGAGTCCCCTGAAGTTTTTCCTCTCATCCCTGCTTGTTAAGGACAGGGAAGGCTGCTGGATTTCAGTGAGGGATGGGCAAGTGCAGCTCATCCTGGTGGGATCTCATCTGCTCCCCAAGGCGGGAGGGAGCACCTGCAGCATTTCAGGGTACGGAATGGACTGGCAGCCTGGGTGTTATCCAGACTCAGGCATGGGGCCAGCATTCCAGGATCCCTGTGGGAATTTGGGACATCGGTGCTTGTGCCTCACAAGCCTGAGGCTGTGTTTCCAGGAAGGAGAGGTGGAAAGTCTCCGGGGAATGTAAAGATGTGATCACAGGCACCCGTGGTCACCTGCTTCCTTCCAACTGAAGTAATTTATCCCAGCAGCTGCAGAAACCTGACTGCACCAAGGGTGAGCCCAGTTAGTGTAACTGAGATCATGGAATCATGGAATGGTTGGGTTGGATGGAGCCTTCAAAACCATCCAGTGCCACCCCTGCCATGGCAGGGACACCTCCCCCTGTCCCAGGCTGCTCCAAGCCCCAGTGTCCAGCCTGGCCTTGGGCACTGCCAGGGATCCAGGGGCAGCCACAGCCGCTCTGGGCACCTGTGCCAGGGCCTGCCCACCCTCACAGGGAACAATTCCTTCCCAATATCCCATCCAGCCCTGCCCTCTGGCAGTGGGAACCATTCCCTGTGTCCTGCCACTCCATCCATTGTCCAAAGCCCCTTTCCAGCTCTTCTTTAGGTGCTGGAATTCACGCAGGATGTAACGTGCTCAGCGAGGGGTCTGCCCCGGGGGTGGGCAGCACCTTGGGGCAGGTTTGGAAGGGCAGGAATGAGGCAGCTCCGACACCTGGAGCAGGAGCAGGGCGTTATCCACGCCGAGCCTGCCCGACGGGTTTGCTGTGTGACCTTTGAGATGCAGGGGGAGATTTCCTCTTTGAGCTGCTCTGCAGAGATAATGACTTTTGTAATGGATTTCCTGTCCTTTTTATAGCACAGGGTGGGCTGGCAGATCACATCTTCGCTTTCGTGAGACATAATTATGTTTGCTGGAAAACCTGATCTTTTCTCTAAACGTGTTTTTCTTTGGTCCAGAGCATCACAGCGGGGTTTGACCAGGCTGCAGTGGGAGTGAAGGGGAGCAGCAGAGAGCAGCCAAACAAGGATTTGGGGGTGATGGGAACAGCCCAAAAGTGTGAATTTCCCTATGGGATTATCAAAGCCCCCTCTAGCCTAGTCCTGCCCCAGCAATGGCAGGAGGAGGCAACATCTGAGTCCAGCCCCTCCTGGAACCTGCTCCTTTTGGACTTCTCCAGCATCCACCAGGGTTATACTATGGAATTTAGAGGGCACATTCTTCTCTGTTGCTTCTGCTGTCTCTTTTTTTGTCTGTTGTCCATAAAACAATTTTGAATCCATGGATGCTCCCTGTCTCTGCAGCCTCCCACATCCCAAGGAGGCAGAGGTTCACTGGTGCCACAACAAATGCAGAAATACATTTTTCAGAAGCCCAGTGGGGGTTTGCTGGGCCACAGCAGGGCATGTATTTTATGTCAGCTCCTAAAGAAACCCTTGTGAAGAGCCTTCAGGTTATCCTGCATCTCTCTTTCCCTGAGTTGCTCCAGCTTACTTCAAGAGGACGCAATTCCCAGTGTTGGGAGCTCCAATGCAAAGTCCCCCCATCCCTGGCAGTGAGCAGGCATTCACAGCCTGTACTCCCGAGGGGAGTTCCCACTTTGTTCCTGGACTTCCACCTGCACGTTATGTCCAGGCTGTTAATCTGACTTTCCCCTCAGTTATCTCCCAGCTGTTAATCTGACTTTCCTTTCAGATAACATTCCTGTCCCTTTGCCTCCCTGTCCCAGCACAGACCTGTGCAGCAAAAAGTGAGATCCATCTGATAAACCCTCTCCTCAGCAGGCTTTGCTGGTCCCTGGGCGATTCCCTTTTCCCTGGCAGGCTCCATCCTCTTGCCAGGCACATTCCTGTGCCACCCTCCTGCGGCTGACCCCTGTCAGAGGTGTTCACTCCGCCCCTGGCCAGCACCCAAACCAACCCCAGCCCCAGTCCTCATCCTACCCCTGTGCCACACCATCCCAAACTTCGTCACCACCCCCTCCCCACCCAGCAGAGATGTGACACCAGAGCAGCAATGTGCAAGTCCCTTGGGAACGATTTCCTTTAATGAAACCTCATATTCTTGTTGTAAATGACCAGTCTGGAGTCCAATTCAATTCTTGGTCTCAGTGACTTCTTATCATATTAACATTTCACTGCCTGTCTCCTTCTCCTTGTCCATGAGCCGTGGACAGCCGGAGCTCCCTCTCTCCATTTGGCAATTCCATTGCTCCTGGAACATCCCTTTGGCCAGGCAGCCCTGGCTGAGCACAGCTCTTTCCAGCACGATCCATTTCCAGGTGCCTCCTCCAGTCTGTGCAGCTCTGGGACCCCCACCTGTGCCCAGGTCTGCAGCCGGGTGGGACCTGGGGCAGCTCTTCACATTGCTCCCTGATTTCCCTTCATGAATGCCGGTGTCCATCCTCTCTTTGGCCGCAGCTGCCCCCTGAGCAGGAGTTTGGGGTGAGCATCCCCTGCCCGTGGCAGCAGAATGAGCAGAGGCTGGTGCCCCGTGCCAGGGCAGGATTGCAAACAGCAGCAGCGCATGGCATGGCACGAGGAATGGCTGAGGAACAAACAGCTTTGCTGGGTCCTGTGCCAGATCTTGTACAAACCTGGCACTGGCTGGCCAGGGATGTCTGTACCAGCCAGGAAACAAAGTTCAGGGCCAGGCTGAGCCTGGGGCAAAGGGATTTGTGTGCTCAAAGGCTCCTAATCCAGCTGTGCCAGCTGCCAGGCTGGATGTGCCACCTCAAGCTGTGCCCACACCGGTGGAGGGATCTCCAGTCTGGTCACAGACTGGGGGTGGCCTGGCACCGGCGTCAAGGTGAGCCTGAGCTCCACGTTAGCCAGGCTGGGGAAACACAGGCACTTCAGGTCTCAGGAATGTTGGACCACATTCTCAGGCAGAAGTGTTGGTGTGGCACCAGTTTCAGAAATGAGGGAACTCAAGCGGAGATGGGCAGGAGGAAGCTGAGTATTTCCTGGGAGGGAATCAGCTCTCAGCACAGTTCCCACAGCCCAGACCATTCCCGGGCATATTTCCCTTGTGCCTGCCCTGCCAGGTGCTTGGAGCAGCAGGATCTGGGACCCTCTGCAGGGTCTGGGACCCTCTGAAGGATCTGGGACCCTCTGCAGGATCTGGGACCCTCTGGGGGATCTGGGACCCTCTGCTTCGCTTCTGCTGTGTTTCTAATGCTGTGCAGAGCCTCCAGCCTGTCTGGCAAATTAGGGAGCTTGAAGGAATTGTAGCTCCAGGATGTTGCAGAGAGTGAAAGCACAAACTGATCAGGGAAAGGGGGCGAAAGAGCTGCCCTTGGCTGGGAGATGGGCATTAATGGGGAAACGGTGTTGTTTCCATGTCCCATTCCTCCTGCTTTATCCAGAGATACTTGGGAGCTGTGGATATACATGGGACACTGGGTTGGAGGAAGCTGAGGGCTTGTATGGGCTGATGGAAGTTCTCATACCCTGTCTGTCTGAAGCCAAAGAGCAAACACATCCTGAGTTCCCTCTGTGCACTGCCTCCCAGCCTCCCCTGGCATCGGCAAGAGCAGCAGGGCTGCCTCCGTTCCCTGCAGAGATGAAGATTACAAAGAGCACCTCAGTGCGGTCTCCTCTTCTGGGTTTCTCCTCTGCTTCTGATCAGCCCTGACCATATCCTCAGCCCACAGTGGGTGCCAGGGCCTTCGAGCCAGTCCCTGCTGTGCTGGGGAGTGCCCCCAGGCCAGGGAAGGGCTGCCATGGGATCCAGATGGGATCAGCACTTTGGAACATCAGCCTCTCACCAGCCCCTGAACACAGACTGAGAGCTGGACATTACAACCCTGCTTACATCAACCCAGAGCTCACTGTCCAGACTGAGACCAGTTCCTCAGCCTGAGAATTTGCATTTCAAATGCATCTTCTAAAGTAAATCAGGATTGCTCAAAATACAAAATGAAAACAAAACCCACGCAGGAAGGCTCTGTGCTTTCCTGGGGGGATTGTCTCAGGCACCCATTTGTTAACAGCAGAAACAGAGTGGTGGAGGTAACAACGAATCTCTCTTAACTGGAGTCCAGTCATGGTTCAAGAGAGAAATTGAGGGGCTGGAGCACATCCAGAGAAAGGAACGGAGTTGGGGAAGGGGCTGAGGGAGCTGGGGGGGCTCAGCCTGGAGAAAAGGAGGCTCAGGGGGGACCTTGTGTCTCTGCACAGCTCCTGACAGGAGGAGACAGCCAGGGTTGGGCGGGTCAGGAAGTGACAGAATTAGAGGAAACAGCCTCAAGCCAGGAGAAGTTTAGGTTGGACATCAGGAGGAATTTGTCCATGGAAAAGGTGCTCAGGGCTTGGAACTGTCCAGGGAGGTTTGCAGTGCCCATCCCTGGAGGTGTCCCAGGAAGGGACCGTGGCCGTGGCACTCAGAGCTCTGGGCTGGGGACAAGGTGGGCATTGGGCACAGGATGGACTCGATGGTCCTGGAAGGGCTTTTCCAATCTTGGTGATCTGGGATTCTGTGGGTGACAGGAATGTCCTGGCCATGGGCATGAGGTCCGCTCCTCCTGAGCTTTCATGATGTGTGTTGCCCATCTGGTGGCCTCCTCTGATATCAAATGCTCTGGAACGACATCATCCTGCTTCTCCTCTCCACTGCCTCTGCCTGAGCCACCCCTGCCCTCCCAATGTCCTCTCCTGCACTGCACTTTGCAGCCAGAAATGGTCGCTCCAGGCTTGGCTCACACTTGGCAGTCAGGTGGCTCCTGTCTGCTAAAGGAT
Organism: Origma solitaria; assembly: GCA_013397895.1. NCBI lineage: Eukaryota > Metazoa > Chordata > Aves > Passeriformes > Acanthizidae > Origma > Origma solitaria. The sequence goes on from VZRL01000967.1 coordinate 206,093, forward strand.
CCTGCAGAAGCTCCTGGGGCAGCTGGGTTCTTTCAAGGCTTTGCTTCAGCCCAGGTTCCTTCAGGGCTTTGCTTTACCCGGTTTGTGCTCTTGGCTCACTCTTTGAACAGGAGGGCAATGCAGAGAGCTTGGACCTGCCTTGCTGGGCTCAGCTGAAAAATCCTGCTCCTTTTCTTCCTGGGATGACTTGGATGAAATAAAAAGTTCGTTTTCACACTGGAGACCATGTAGGGAAGAGACTGAGTGGGATGAAATCCTCTAGGGAGTACAAGAACATGTTTGTTTTCATGTTTGATCGACACAGTTTGGCGGAGGGGAGGGGAACCCTCTGGGGAAGGTCCTGGCTGCCCTCAGCGGTTGAAGAAGAAGGACTTAAGGCTCTGTAGGAACTGTGACTTCTGCCTCTGCTTCTGCTTCTTGCGGATGATGGGGATCCAGACCAGGCCACAAACCAGGAGCATCAGTCCCAGGGACAGGAAGGCTGGGCCACACATTTTGTAAACTTCTTTCTTCTTGGGCAGGAAGCAGGACAGGCTGGTGATGACCATGCCGAAGAGGAAGATGGCAGCTCCCACGGACACCACGATGACTGGTTTGTGGTAAATGTCCCACTTGCTCCTGGACGCGCTGGTCCACACGGACTCGCTGCGGGAGCTCATGCACAGGGTGCTGGCTGTGTTACTGGTGATCAGCTCCTTGGACTGGGGCGACTTCTCGCTCCCATCAGGACTTTTGGGGGGCATTTCCATGGTGAGGGGATCGGAGGGGGAGACCTGGGAGGGACAAAAGAGAAAGCAGTGATGCCTTAATGATTTCTAGTTTTTTACTCTTCATGTATCTGTAACTTGGTGTAGCTCTGTGCTTCTTACAAAGTGCTAAAATCCTCTGTTCCCAGCACCTTTGGCCAAACCAAATCTCTCTGAATACAGATCCAAGGACATATTCATTGCCCTAGGGCCCGAAAATATGTAAACAACAGTGAGATGTGGGGAGCAGGCCTGGGGTGGTGAACATCATCACCTGAGGGTGTGATTGGAGAATTAAGGGCCAATGAGCTAATAGGACAGAAATTATAAAAGGTGAAGGGCTTGTGACCCGGTGTCCATTTTGGGTGTCGTCCTGGAGGGGGACTTTGCTTGCCTGAATGTACCTTGAAGACCCTGAATAAATTTGTCCACTTTTTATACTCCTGATTTGTCTTGGCCTCTTTTCAGGTAGCCTGCTTTAGGCATCAAGAGCAGGGAGAGTGATGGAGGATGGACAGTGCTTCCATTTGGTCATCAGTGAGTGCAGCCCAGATGGAGGTGGAGGAGATTTTGGGGTCACTGCAGGGAAAGAAGAGCATCCCACCCATGAAAGGGTGGGACAGGCAATGGGATCCTGCAGGCAGGCTGGGCAGAGGGTGTCTGTGCAGTTCCACTGCCCACCCGTGGACAGTGGGACTCCTGAAGTCCTGGACTCCCAGGGTGCTTCCCTGCGAAGCTGCAGCTTGTGGGGTTTGTGGGGAACTGGGCTGATCCCAGAGCAGGCTGTGTAGGTGGAAGCAGAGAAAAGATTTTGGCCCATGAGGAGCCTCAGTGTCTCCTCAGGACATCTCTGGCCATCACTGCCACTATTTGGGGTTTGCCTCAGGAGCGTGTGGCTGCCTGGAGCCACCAGCTCTGGGTCACCTGCATTGCTGCCATGGCTGAGGCCATCACAGGGACATCTCCTGGCACCTCGTGCCAGAACACAGAGTGGGACTCCCTGTCCCTGTCCTTACACCTTCCAGCTGCCACAGGGCTCCAGTGGTGGGGTGACCAGATGTGCATTGAACCCAGAACCTCCCAGGGCTCTGGGCTGCCTTCAGGGGTAATGGAGTGCTGCAAGCAGGGCTGTTGGTGCTGGCTGTGTCATTGGACCTGCTTTCCCTCCCAGATCCCAAATTCCATCCCCAGCACCTTGTGACAGGGCCACGTGTCCCTCTTGCAGGCGGAACTGAGGCACACATGGGTGTGCCACGTCAGGAGCACTCAGAGGAGAGCAGGAAGCCCCTTGCCATGGGCTGGAGGTCTCCTGAAGGATTTCCTCAGGGCCACAGCCAGCCTTGAGCAGCCCCAGCACAGGAGCCTCTCACTCCCTATGGAGGTGCAGGGGTGGGAGGTGGGGAATTGTGGCCACACAGGACCTTGCCCCAGCTGTCAGCGGGGCAGGGGCTGCACGAGGGCTCCTGAGCTGGGTTAGGGCTACAGTTAGGTTTAGGGCTATGAGTAGGGCACTGAAATGCTCTGCACTTTAACAGCTGGGTCATCAGGGTTAGTGTTTGAGTTCTGGTTAGATTAAGGATTAGATTTAGGGTTAGTGTTTCGGTTCTGGTTAGATTTAGGGTTAGGTTTAGGGTTAAGAGCAGGGTGCCAAACTCTCTGCCCTGCCATAGCAGAGCAAGCAGTGTGGCTTCTTGCTCATTAATTCTTCATCAACTCATGGAGGAAACACATTTTCCCAGAAAGAAAATTATTTTAGCACTGAGAAACCCTTCTTATAAATGGGAAGGGATGAGCATTTTTGTACCCACTGTTTCCTCAGGGGTCTTATGAGGACACTGGGGCAGGGCTCTGGATTGGGGAATTCTGCTGCTGGGAACTTCATTGCAGCAGGGATGAGCCTGTGGAGGCACCAGGCTGAGGAGGGCAGGAGATCTCAGGGATGTGGATGCTTCATGCCCCGGGATCAGAGCGCAGATTTGGTTCTGCAAAGCGAACTGCTGCCCGAGCTGCCTGGTTCCCTCAGGGGCTCAGTGGTGTCAGAGGGCTGGGCCTGCCCTGTCCCCTGCTGTCCCCACCCTCGGGGCTTGGGGAGGATCTGCAGCAGAGCCACAAGGGCCGGGAGCAGCTCAGGGCCCCACAGTTCCCTTCTGCACCAAGCAGAGCCACCGGTGATTGCTGCTGGCCCCAGAGCTGTCCCTGTGGGGCTCCCTGTGCTCCCAGGGGTCAGGATCAGGCCACATCCACACTGGCCTGGGCACAAGGCGCAGCTGGATGGGCAGTGCCACCAGGACTCTGTGCCCACTGCAGTGCCCAGCGCAGCTGTCCCTAAGCACCACACAAACTCCAAGCCTGAGCAGGTGTTGATCCAGAGCAGGGAATTAAACCTCACTCCAGCCCCGTCTGTCTGCTCTGCTCGGCAGGGATGGCTCTCCAGGAGGTGCCACCTCACAGGAGACCCCAGGCTGGCTTTGCTCGCTGCCTGTGCCAGGAGAGCCCTGTGGCTCTGCAGGTGTGCAGGAGGTGACCCCAGAGCCCATCAGCCCCAGCTCTTTTCCTGGTGCTGCTGGTCCATGTGGGAGCAAGTTCCACGCCAGGGCAGCCCTGCTGAGGCTGCAAGGCTGGCACAGCTCCAGGGGCTGGAGGAAACCTGCCCAGAGCTGGGCCACGCTGGGCTCAGTGCCCGCCGAGGGATGCTGATGGGTGGCTGGGTGCCAGCCAGAACCTCCCTCCAGTGCCAGCCAGCTCCTTCACCTGTGTCCCTGCCAAGCTTTGTGGCTACTCTGAAAAGAGGCAGATGGAATTTCGTAAATGTGTCCCCCCAACACAGGCACTGTTGCAGATCTGATGGTATTGACATGTTTGGGGATGTTTCAGGTTTGCCAGGCTTGGACAAACAAGCACGAAACAAAAGCCAAGAGCAGTGGACAGGACCTGCAACGCTCCTGTGTGGAGTTTTCACTGCTCTCTGAACAGGGGAACAGGGGCAGGGACATATTTCTGCCATTCTGATATAGAATCCCATAATCTCAGAATCACCAAGGTTGGAAAATCCCTCCCAGCCCATCGAGTCCAAGCTGTACCCAATGCCCACCTTGTCCCCAGCCCAGAGCTCTGAGTGCCACGGCCAGGCCTTGCTGGGACACCTGCAGGGATGGGCACTGCAAACCTCCCTGGGCAGCCCTGCCAAGGCCTGAGCACCCTTTCCATGGAGAAATTCCTCTTAATATCCACCCTGAGCCTCCCCTGGCCCAGCCTGAGGCCGTTCCCTCTCCTCCTGTCCCTGTTCCCTGCGAGCACAGCCCGACCCCCCCGGCTGTCCCCTCCTGTCAGGAGCTGTGCAGAGCCACAAGGTCCCCCTGAGCCTCCTTTGCTCCAGGCTGAGCCCTTTCCCAGCTCCCTCAGCTGCTCCTGGGGTTCAGCCCTTCCCCAGCTCTGTTTCCTTAAATATGTGATATGTCTCCTCCAGCCCTGGATCAGAGATGAGAAGGGATGGTCAAGGTAATTTAGGTTACAGTAGCAAGCTCTGGCTCCTGTTTCTCTCCCTTTAGAGCTCTAATTCCATCTCTGCCAGTCGGACAATTGCAGTGGATCCTGCTGACTCCCTGCTCTGGGGAGCACAAGGTGCCAGGAGATGTCCCTGTGATGGCCTCAGCCATGGCAGCAATGCAGGTGACCCAGAGCTGGTGGCTCCAGGCAGCCACACGCTCCTGAGGCAAACCCCAAATAGTGGCAGTGATGGCCAGAGATGTCCTGAGGAGACACTGAGGCTCCTCATGGGCCAAAATCTTTGCTCTGCTTCCACCTACACAATCAGTTCTGGGATCAGCCCAGTTCCCCCAAACCCTCCCAGCTGCAGCTTCACAGAGAAGTGCCCAGACCCTGAGCAATTCCAGGTGCCACCTGCCCACCAGCTGCCCCACTCGGAGCTTTGCTGGCTTCTGATCCCCCTCTTCCAGTGCAAACCAGACTCTTCCTGACATTTCAGCCTGACATTTCATGTCTTTGTCCTCCTAACATCCATCATGGAGAGGTTTTATGATCAAACAACTGTATAATTTTAATTTGGCTTTGTGGCTGGAAATTTGCTTTATTCTCTGGAATAATCCCACAGCTCAGCAGTCCAAAGCAGGCTGTCCTATCCCATCTTTTAGGCATCCAATTCCCTGTTTCCCTGTGTGCTGCCATGCTGATTCTGCATCCCAGGGCAGCAGCTCTGCAAAGCACCTTCCCCTCATTGTGCAGAGCATTAATGTCAGGCTGCTGCAGAAACCATCAGCTCCCTTTCAGCTTTGCATTTCCACTCGAGAGGATTTATTCCCCCTTTTATTTCCTGGCAGAACCAACCCTCTCACCACAATTCCCAGACCCATTGCTCATTTTTCCATCACTTCCTGGCAGAGCCTGGTTTTCGGTCACACTTTTGCGCACTCTTGGCTAATGAAGGATTTCACTCCCTGCCAGTGCCCGGAGCTTGTTTGGGAGCACTGGGAGGATCTGCAGCTCTTGGGAGAGCTAATGCAATTCCAGTTCCTGCTCTGCCCCTGCTCCATCCTTAATCCATCACAGATGTGCTCGGATGCGATGGATGCACTGAGCAGCAGGAGAGTGCTATTGGATTGCTCCCAGTTTTTTTAACCATTGTTGGAAGCAGACAATCAGCAGATGACTCTTTGCTCTCTTGAAAATGCCTCCAGAGCGTGTCTCAGATTTCACATCTGGTGGCTCTGCTGCCCTTCTGAAACCCTGGGCAGCTCTCACTGCTGGGGTCTCTCCTTCCCCTCTCTGGAAGCAAGACCCTCGTAGGATTCTATTTCTCCTCCCTTTGCTCTTCCAGTGCTTTGTGTGGGGATGTTTGGTTTCTGAAGTGGGAAATCTCAGGGGTCTCCTTGCTGGGGACCCCAGAGGCAAAGCACAGCACAGCCTTGGGGGTCCTGGATCTGGGGGACAGTGTCACGTGGTGGTGCTGAGGCAGAGCTCTGAGCTGAGCAGAGCACCCAAGAGCTCTGTGCCAGGGCCCTCCCCCATCCCATGGATGCCATTCCTCACCTGTGGATAGCACTCCTGACCTGCCAGCCCCCAGCAGTGCCCAGCACCGACAGGAGAGCTGAGGATGGGGCCAGAGCTGTGCTGAACGTGGGCAGCAGCACCTTGTGAAGGCTCTGTCCCTGTGCCCAGCCCTGTGCCCTCCCAGCCATGGATTCACTCTCCCAGTCCACACCTCAGTCTGGCCACCTCCTTTTTGTTTGGGGAGGCAGCCCTGGTTCCTCAGGAGCTCCTTACAGCTCCTCACTGCTTCCTCATCTGACTTTGCATGGCTGGGGACACCAGAGCTCCCCCAGGGATTGGGGTCCATTTCCAGCTCTTCCTCATGAAAACCCCTCTCAGTACCCCCAAGTGGAGCTGCTTTGCCCCAGCGCTGAGCAGGTGGCATCCCATGGGAGCAGAGCCGAGGATCTGCCATGTGCAGGGGGTTGGAGGGGCTGCAACACCCATTCCGTGTTTTCCCATACATGTCACTGAGGGAAAAATAAAGGATTTTGCAAACCAAGCCCCAAATATTGCTGGAAATCCATGCCAAGTTTATGGATAAAATTTGCTGCGTTCTCTGCTCTCCAGCCACTGCCCTGAAGGAAGTTCCTGACCCCACCAGGGGTGGGATGGGCAGCAGCAGAAGCTCCTGCTCCCCTGAGCCCGCCCCAGCCCCACTTGCCTCTGGGAATCAATGGTCAGGGAAGAGAGAACTTTGAGGAAAACACAAAAGAGCTCTGCACTCCGTGGATGTGGCTTGCCCTGATTCCCACTGGGGAGAGGCCAAGAGCCCAGCCCAGGCTGAGGCCAGGCCGTTCCTGAGGGTCAGACCCTGCCAGGAGAGCTCTGCCCTGCCTGGCACCAGTGCCCCAAACTGGCGGGGCTGGCTGGAGGCAGCTCCAGGCACCTGCCAGGTGTGCACACACCTCCCCACCTGCCTCTGGGACATCCAGACCCTGCCCCACACAGAGGGACCCCGGGCCCTTCCCATGGCCCCATGGGCTCTGGGGCTCCCAGTGCTCTTCGGATGGCTCGTGATGGTCTCCTGGCAAAGAGCAGCGTCCGTGCTCTGCAGAGCCTTGGGGTGAGACCCGAAGGGTTGGTTTGTCCTTCAGCCAGGAGGTGTGTCCAGCCTGTCACCCCAAGGGTGGCCAGCAAATCCTCACTGGTGGGTTCCACCCAGGGAGGGATGGAAGGATGGAGGAAAACTGAGAAGTGCCTTTTGGGGCATGGCTTTTCCTGCTGCTCTGGAGTGTCTCAGCAGGACTCTTTAATCACTCCTGATATTTAACCTCAGCCCAAGATGCCCCAGATGACAGCAGTGGGTCTGTATGTGCCAGGAAAAGGATTTGCTGCTCTGGAGGATCCCTGTGGCCGTGGAATGGGAAGGGAGGCGGCTGCTGCACTGATGGACATGCACAAACTCAGCAGGAACTTTTTGTGAGATGTTTGTGTTGGACAGATTTAATCAAGAGTGGCTCTCACTCAGGTTCCCAGTGGGGACTGGGGGCTGCTTCCTGGTGGAGGTGGGGGACCTGTCCTGCCTCAGCTGCCCTGTGAGGAGCAGCCCCACAGCTCCATCTGCACATGGGGAGGTGCTGGGGGGGACAGCAGCCACACCCCCGAGGGACCGAGTGCTGAGCCCACTCACCATCCTGTGCCTCTGCTGTCCCCGCTGTCACTGCGGTGGTGGCTGCAGGTGGCTGGTGGCACTCACCATGCCCTGAGCACACCACAGAGAGACCCCACCACCAGCTCCTGTGGGCACAGAGCAGTTCAGGGCATCTCCAGCTTTCTGCCAGCCTGTGCCAGCCCCGGGACGCTGGGTTCTGCTGGGCAGAGCCCTGGGAGGGGACAGGGAGCTGGTGGGGTGCCAGGGATGGTGCTACAGCCCCGTTCCTGCCCCATGGCCCTGCTCAGGAGCAGGCTGACAGCGGCTCCGGGGGCAGCTGTCCCTGCAGACTGGCTGGTGCTGCCCTGAGACCCTGCAACCTGCCAGGGATTTCACCTCACCCCCAACCCCTGCCAGCTCTGGGATGGGAACTGAGCTGGAGCCAGTGTCCCTTTGCTGTGGAATGGAGCTGGGCTGGGCCCAGCCGCCTGCATCCCTCGGGAGAAGCTTCCCAGCATTGCCCAGAGACTGGACAGTCCCAGAGCTCTCTCGGGGACCTGCTGGGCAAAGAACACCTGCAAGTCCCTTTTTGGGGCTCAGCGAGAGGATGACCCCCACCTTGCCATGCTGCATCCCTCTCCCTTTCCACCGCCCCAAACCCACGGAAACCCATCCTACTTACGCGGTGAGAAGAGAGGGATGGCTGCAGCAGGAGGTCCCTTCTCCAGAGCCAGGCTCATCCCGGGCCCCACATCCCTCTGGGTGTTGTCTACTGGGCTCTGGTGAGTCTAATAAACAATGGAGCATCCCAGCTCCGATGAGCTCACCAGCCTATCAGGATATAGTTTAACTCCTTGTGTCCCTGCCCCTGCCTCCTGGGCAGGGTGCCTGGCAGCCTTGGATAAAAGGCTTCAGTTTGAGAGGCAGGGCAGTGCCAGGGTGGGGCAGTGCCTGGAGCAGGAATCCAGCACTGGGGGGGTTGATGCTGATCCAGACTTGGATCATCAGCAAGTTCCTGAAACATCTCCGAAGTGCAATTTCTGCCCTCTCTCTTCCTCTGCACGGAATTGTAGCCAGCAACTGCAAAGTGCTTTGAAGCTCATCAGCGAGGCATTAGAGAGATGCAGGGTATTAGCAATTATCTATTAATTAACATCCTGAGTCCATTACAGGGAGCAGGATGGAAGAGAGGGGTGGTTCTGGAATACTGCTTCCTTTCAGGTGCCCACAGGCAAACTTTAATCCCCTCTTACATCAGTGTGGATCCGCCTGGTGCAGGGAAGGGATCCAGCACTGCCATGGCTCTGTCCAGGGCTGGGTTCCAGCGCTGGAACCTCCATCCCTGAGGGACCCTTGGTGGGTTGGAGCAGTGAATATCCAGGCCTAAGCTGCACCACAGAGCTGGCCCGAGTGGGGTGGGATGGGGTGGGATGGGATGGGGT
>VZRL01000968.1:17606-30617 GCA_013397895.1 Origma solitaria
AGCTCGGCCCGGGCCGCCATTAGCACCGTGTGGGGGGTGGGTGCCGGGTCCGGCCCGGGCGCTCCGGGCGCCGCCATGGCGGCCCCGCCACTTCCGGCCTCCCGCCCGTGCGGTCCGGCTGCGAACGGGGCCCCCTCCGGGGGGGCGGCGGGAAACGCGACCCCCCACGCGAGAGTTCCGGGGGATGAGAATGCCGCCTCTGGCCACGCCCATGGTCACGCCCCGTCCCCCCGTGATTGACAGCCGCTCCCCCCGTCTTTGTCCGGGCCATCCAATCAGAGCGCCGAGCGCCCCCACGGTAGGTGGGGCAGCGGGATCTGCGCTGACTGACGTCGCTCTTGGCCAATGAAACGTGAGGATAGCGGTGATTGACAGGTACTCTCGCCAATGGAATCGCGGGTCGCGGGCGCCGCTCAGGCGGGGCGGGCGCGGGCGGGGCGGTGCCGCCGCTGTTGCCGTCCGGTGCCGCAGGAGAAGGTCGCCCGCTCGCCCGCTCGCTCCGGGGGACTCCCAGGATCTCGCTCAGCCGCTCGCGCCGTCCCGAGCACTCGGGGACATGTCGAGGTGGGCGGAGGCCCGGTGGGCCGGCGCCAGACGGCGGACGGCGGCCGCGGCACACGCGCCCTCCTCGAGCTTTCTCCGGAGATGCCTCCCTTTACACGCGCCCCGAGCCTGAAGGCGCTGCCACGGCGAAGAGGCACCGATAGAGAGCAGGACGCACCGGTAAGCCCGCTCGGCCTGCCGCCCCCTTCCCTGCGCGGCCGGAGGCACCTCGGACTACAGCTCCCGGCGTGCCTCGCGCGGCCCAGGCGCGGCCCGGCACCGCGCGCAGCCGCGGGGCAGAATGGGAGCAGTGGTCCAGCAATGGCGGGGTTTGGGCGCTCGCGCGAGGCATGCTGGGAAGTGTAGTCCGCCAATGGGCCCTTCTTGGGCAGCGCGCGGGGCTTTCCGGGAGTCGTAGTCCGGCGCGCGGGGCATGCCGGGATAGTATTTCCGGTGCCGCCGCCCGCGACCGGCGGAACTTTTTCCGCGTCCTTTTTCCTTCTCTGCTTCCTCCTTTTCCTCCTCTTCTTCTTCCTGTTTCTCCTCTTCTTCCTCCTCCACCCTTTCTGCTTCCCGCTCTCCTCCTGTCACCATTTCCGCCTTTGTGGTGCCTGTGCCAGCTCCCCTTGAAGCTCCTCTTCCTCCCCACTTCCTTTCATTTTTCCTTTCCCTTTTCTTTTTCCTTTCCCTTTTCCCTCCCCCTTTCCTCTTTCCATTTCTGTTTTTTTTTCTTTTTTTCCTTTTCCCTTTCCTTCCTCCTCTTCCCTCCTCTCTGTTCCCTTCCCCTTCCTCCTCCTCTTCCCCCTTCCCCCCCCATTTCCAGTTTCCTCCATCTCTGGAGGTGCCGGGGACCCCCTTAGGTTGGAAAATCCCCTGGGGCCCACCCCGATGTAGCCGCTGCCCCTCACATCCCACCCCATCCCAGGGTCTCCTGGAAGCAGCTGCTGCACTGAGAATTGCGCTGGGAATTGCACCGAGAATTACGCTGGGGATTTCCCTGGGAATCACGCCGGGAATTGTGCTGGGAATCGCCCCGGGAGGATGAAGCTGCTGGAAAACTCCAGTTTTGAAGCCATCAACTCCCAGCTGACGGTGGAGACGGGCGATGCCCACATCATTGGCAGGTGAGAGGGAAAAACCGAGGAATTTAGGAATTCTGCCATGGGAAAAGCTTTGGGATCCCAGAATCCCTGAGTGTCACCTCCCCAGGGATGGGGAATCCCCGGGGAGGAGGATTCCATCCCTGGATCCATCCTTTCCAGGAGGGATTTTCCAAAATCCCACCTGGACTGGGGGCCCTTTTCCTGCCCTAAATCCTGGATTTTATCCTAAATTTCTTATCCTATTTCCCAGCACGAATAGGCTCTATTCTCCATGTCCTCAGCTCCATGCTGACCATTTTAATTAATAATTCTTGTGTGACCCAGAAATATTCCCAAACAGTGGCTCCATGTTGTTTTCCCGGTGGAATTCTGTGCCCAGAGCTGGAGGTTTCTGTCCCAGTGCCAGGGATAAGGAGCAGGGAATGGTCCCAGTCCATTCCCACCCCATCCCAGGCTAAAAGGATCCTCAGGATTGGCTGGAAAAGGGCAAGGTTTGGGTCTCTGGTTTTCCAGGATCCACAGTTCTAGGGAAAGGACTTTGGAGCTGATTTAGGGATTTATCTCCGTGTTTAATGGGATTTTGGAGGGAAGATCTACCTAGAATTTCCCTGCAGTCTCTGGGCCCCAGTTGGTCCCAGTTCCTCCCAGCTGCTCCAGCAGCGTTTGGGGTGCCCCAAAGTCCATCCCAGACCCAGGGACTCCTTCCTGGAGACTTTGGGTTTCTCTTGAGGACTGTCAGGGAGGGGCTGGATGAGTTCAGGGGGGTTCCCTAGGGGTGGGGCAGGAGCTGATCCAGAGTTCTGGAATTCCAGAGGGGTTTGGGATGGCAAAGCCCCCCAGGATGGTCCCATGGGCAGGGACACCTCCCACTGTCCTGGGATGCTCCAACTTTGGACACTTCCAGGGATGGGACAGCCCTAGCTTCTCCGGGAATTCCATCCCAGCCCCTCATCTTCCTCATAATGAAGGTTTTTTCCCCAATATCTCAGTGGGAAGTCATTCCCTGTGTCCTGTCAGTCCATGTCTTGTCCCAAGTCCCTCTTCAGCTCTCCTGGAGTCCCTTCAGGCCGCGGGAGGGGCTCTGAGGTGCCCCTGGAGTTTCCCCTCCCTGGGTGGGATGTTCCCAGCATTCCCATTCCCTGTTTTTCCCTCAGGATTGAGAGCTATTCCTGCAAACTGGCTGGGATCGACAAGCAGCTCTTCAAGCAGTTCTGCCAGGAGGGGCAGCCCCACGTGCTCGAGGCCCTGTCCCCGCCCCAGACCTCCGGCCTCAGCCCCGGCAGGTACCAGCAATGGCTCTGGGATCGTGGGATCAGCCCTGGGATCGTGGGATCAGCCCCGGGATCGTGGGATCAGCCCCGGGATCAACCCTGGGATCGTGGGATCTGTTGGGAAACAGTTTTTGGGGTTGGATGCGAATTCCCCCAGCACGGCCAAGGCCGTGGTCATGTTCCCAAGGGCCACATCCCCTGGGATCCCAGATCCCTCTGGGAATCCCAACCCCACCCCTCTTTTCATGGGGAATTCTCCAGCATCCCACCCAGCCCTGGGGGTGGTTGTGTCCCCCTGTGTCCCGCCGTGTCCCAGTGTCCTGCCATGTCCCACCATGTCCGAATGTCCTGCCGTGTCCCGCCGTGTCCCAGTGTCCCACCGTGTCCCAGCATGTCCTGCCGTGTGCCGGTGTCCCTCTGGTGCCGGTGACATGTCATTGCTGTTCCCAGGCTGGGGAAGAGCCAGGGAGGGGACGAGGAGGGGCCCCTGAGCGACACGTGCAGCCGCAAGACCCTTTTCTACCTGATCGCGACACTCAACGAGTCCTTCCGGCCCGACTACGACTTCAGCGCCGCCAAGAGCCACGAGTTCAGCCGCGAGCCCAGCCTCAACTGGGTACGGGCCGGGAGCGGGGTGGGATCGTCTGGAATCACCCGCGAAGGACCCTCAAAACTTCCTCGTCCCCTTAATGCCTCCCACCAGAACAGGTGGCTCCAAACCCATCCAACCTGGCCTGGGACACTCCCAGGGACGGGGAATCCGCAGCTTCCCTGGGAATTCATGCCAGCCCCTCACCGCACTCAGGAGTGAGGAATTCCTTCTTCATATCCTATCACTGCATTCCAGCTGGAAACAATTCCTTGTGAGGTCACTCCCTGCCCATGTGCACTCCCTTGAAGCCTCTTCGGTCACTGGAAGCTCCGTCCAGCCTGGCCTTGGACACTCCCGGTGTTGGCTTTCAGCTGATCTTAGAGTAATGAGCAGACACAGTTAAAAGGGGCAAAAGGACTTCATTTCGATATTTTGATAGGATCCGAGGTGCACAGCTCTTCTAAGGTGGAACATGCCGAGATGCACACCCCATATAATGCAGATACAATTTTATGGACTTTGCAAATTAGCATATCTACCTAAAATCCCCCCAATAAGAAAATTAATAAATCAAGTAATTGCTTCCCTGATTCTAATGACCCCCCGCCAAATGAGGTTAGAGCCTAGTTTACAAAATATGTTCCAGAGAGAAGGCTTCAACCACGGTTGAAGCCTTGACTTTTGAGATAGTACAGAGCTCTCTTGCCTCCTGCTCTAAGCTAGAGTATCAGACTACAGAAATTACAGCCATGTAGGCTAAGGATGCAAAGAGTGTGTGAAGGGTACAGAAAATATAAAAGGTATAAAAATGCGTAAAAGGATATCTAAGGAGAAGAGAAAAAAATTATCAGGCATCACCAGGAGCGAGGAATCCGTAGGCTCTCTGGGCAGCCCGTTCCCAGGCCAGCCCTGTTCCCATTCCCGTGTCCACGTTCCCATTCCCATGTGCCACGTTCCCGTTCCAGGTGGTGAATGCCGTGAACTGCAGCCTCTTCTCGGCTGTTCGTGAGGATTTCAAGGCGCTGAAGCCGCTCCTGTGGGATGCGGTGGACGAGGAGATTTGCCTGGCTGAGTGTGACATCTACAGGTACTGGAGTGGCTGGATCCATCCGTTCCCGTGGAATTCTGGCCCTTCCCGTGGGATTCTGACACTTTTCCCATTAAAAAAACGGTGTTTTGGGCACGAGGCATGGCTGTAGCAGGGCTGATGTTGCTGCTGTGGGAGGAGACCTGTGGTTGCTCTCCCCTCCCACCTGCTTGGAATTCCCACCCCTGGAATTCCCACCCCCGGGAATTCTGCCGTCTAGGCTGGGAGATCTGGTGTCTCCTCTTCCCAGCCCAGCCAGGATTTGGGGTGGCTCAGACACATCCGGAGTGGGGACAGTGCTGCTGCCATGGAGGGGACCCACGGTTGCCATCCCCTCCCACCCTTGGGAATTCTGCCCCCAGGCCGGGAGATTTGATGTCCCGTCTTCTCCGCCCAGCCACGATTTGGGGTGGCTCCCAAGCCCTGCCTTTTCCCGCTCTGGGAGCATCTGACGCACCCGGCCCATCCATCCAGGCCTTTCCCACTTTTCTCATTCCCGCTGCAGCTACAACCCCGACCTGGACTCGGATCCCTTCGGAGAGGACGGGAGCCTCTGGTCCTTCAATTACTTCTTCTACAACAAGAGGCTGAAGAGAATTGTGTTCTTCACCTGCCGCTCCATCAGGTGAGGCCCGGGGGGATTTCCAGGGGGATTCCCGAGGGGATTCCACGGTATTTTGGTGCTGAGGCCATGCCGCCCTTTCCCACAGTGGATACGCCTACACCCGCCCGGACACCGGGAACGAGCTGGACATGGACCTGGGGGAAGGGGACACCGAGAAGGGGGACAGCGGAGACCCCGAGGGCGGTGGCATCGAGGAGGACAGGTGGGCATGGGCAGGGCAGGGTGGGGCACGGGGTGGGGCCACAGATGGGTGTGGCCACAGGTGAGGCAGGTACAGCCCCAGGATGCCCTCCATCCCTGTTCCAGGTTGCAGGTGATCTGCATGTGAGATTCCCGACCGGATCCGAGACACCAGGAATGGAACCGGGAACGGAGCCAGCAGTGGGACTGGCCATGAACTGGGAACCAAACCAGCACCGGGAACGGGACTGGGAATGGAACTGGCACCGGGAACAGAACCGGCACCGGGCCTGGCAACCAAACAAGCATTGAAACTGGGAACGGTACCAGGAATGGAACTGGAAATGGAACCAGGAACAGAACCGGGAATGGAACTGGCATTGTCCTGGCACTGCTGGTCCTTCCTGAGCGGTGTCCCCTCTGTCACGGTGTCCCCCGGCCCCCCTGGACACTGGAGCCCGCCAGGAATCCCGGAGCTCCGGAGCCGCCAGAGCCGGGACCCTCCGGACACCCAGGAGCTCCGGGAAGCTTTGCTGCACTTTATGGCTCCTCCCCTTGGCTGCACTGATCCCCATTCCCACTTCTCCAGACTCCTGGCGGGCTCCATCCGTCCATCGCGGCACTGCCTGTGGGGAAAGTCCCAAATCCCACCCCCAAAAACTGCCCCACTCCCCCATCCTGAGTCCGTGTGTTTCAAGAGTTTGGCTTCGCTCTCCGCCTGCTCCAGCTCTGCTTTTTCTGGTGGGATTTCACCTGGGCCAGGTGAGCCTGGCACCTGAGGCAGGGGGGTCCCATCTGCACCTCCATGGGCAGTGAATTCTAGTGGAATTCTGGAGCAGCAGGGTCCTACTCCCATCCTGAGGGGGATCCGGATCTGGGGGGATCCCACCTGTCCCTGTGGCAGGGAATTGGGTCCTGAAATACTGGGGAGAGTCCTGCCTGCCACCCGCCCCACCGCTCCGGGCTCCGGATTCTGGGGTCTGATTCTGGCCCTGTTCCCACTCCAGATCTGGGGTCCAGCTGACCGCGCACAAGGAGGGGCCACTGAGCCCCCCCCAACCACCCCCCGCCCCCTCAGGAGTGGAGCAGTTCTGTGGGGGTCCTGCTGTTCTCACCATAGCTCTCCCAGCTCCTGGAAGTTGATTTGTATTTCCCCAAATTCCCTGGTGGGGGATCCCCCCAACTCCTTCATTCCCCCTTAAGCTCCTCCTGGAAAGTTGGAATTCCACCCCCTTGCAGCGTCCTGCCAATAAAGGATTTCTGGGATTTGCCCCCAATTCCAGGGGGATCCTCCTGGGATGTTGCCGTTACCATGGGGGGGAGGGGGTCCTGGCCTGGGGTGAGGGTTGGGACCCCATGGGTTGGGGTCCCTCCGCCCCACTTCTTGCATTGGTTTATCCCTTTATTCTCTGGTTTAACATCAGTTTTATCCTCTAATCACTTTATTCTTCATTTTCATGGAATCCCAGGATGGTTTGGGTTTGGAGGTACTTTAAAGATCATGTTGTTGCATCAAGCCATGGGCAGGGACACGTTCCACTGTCCCAGGCTGCTCCAAGCCCCAATGTCCAGCCTGGCCTGGGACACTGCCAGGGATCCAGGGGCAGCCACAGCTGCTCTGGGCACCTGTGCCAGGGCCTGCCCACCCTCACAGGGAAGGGTTTCTTCCCAAAATCGCATCTAACCCTGCCCTCTGGCATTGGGAAACCATTCCCTGTGTACTGTCCTTCCATGCCTCGTCCACAGTCACCAGAGCAGGATCAGGTGGAGGAAAATGAGAAGGAAGCTCCTGGGTTGAGCTAAACGCAGTTTAAGAATTGTAGAACTTCTCCCCTACCCCCACTGTAGGAAATGGGATGTCTAAACGGGCTTACCTGAAATAGAAGCTGGACAAAGTTAAGAGAATAAAAAGCAGTTCTATTTATTGAAGGACCTTCAGGTGCATTTAGGGCAGTCACAGCCCACCCCAGGGCTGCGCCCAAAAATGGACAACGGGTCACAGGTTTTTCATACTTTGTAAGTTTTGTCCATTTGCATATCTAGGGTTAATCCTCCAATTACAGCTTCAGGTCATGAAGTCAATTACTCCAAGTTTGCTCCCCTCCAATTCACTGCTGTTTATATACCGTGGGGTCTGAGACAGGTGTCCTTGAGTTTCAGGCTTAGAGAGGAATTATTTTGTCTAAAGATGAGAGAAGAGCAGATTAGCATGCTGTGTGGAGTCCAGAGTTATACACTAAAAATTACAGGATTACAGATACGTGCAAAACACAGAAGCTAAAATCCTAAGGCATCAGGTGCACATTCCAAGAGAGGTTTCCAGGCATTAAATTCCTCACCCAACTGACCCATTCAACAAACCTAACAGCAGCCACGATGGCTTTAGTTGTAGGGCTGAAAGGGACACGACGCACCCACAATCATCCGCCAGCTGAACTGGGCTGAGCTCAGCCACGTGGTGACACCTGATGAGGCTTCTATAACCAAAACCCAAATGGCTCACCCAAGAACTGTTCCTTTCTCTTCCATCCTTTCCTCTCGAACCTCACATTGGGCACCAATAAATGTTTTGGTTTAAGGGACAAATGTCTGCCCAGGAAGGCAGGAACCTTCCTGGAATGGAAAGAGAAGACCCCTCTCTGAAAATTATGGGGTGTCCAGGCAAAAAGGTAAGAAAAGGAATAACAGTTCTTTACTATTCACCTAGAAACCTGCCCCTTCCCGTCTTTCCAGCATCTTTCCATCAGCGATGGGAAGAAATTCCCTTGAGAAGCCTAACCCCCAACACAGGAACCTGTGGGCACTTGGGGATGACCCTTGGGGTTCTGGAAGTGAGGCTACAGAGGGTCTGAAGCCAACTACACCCTGACAGAGAAGGAGAACCTGGCAGCCTGTGAAGGTGTCCAAGAGAAGGAAATCCTGGCAGCCTGTGAAGGTGTCGAAGAGAAGGAAATTCTGGCAGCCTATGGAGGTGTCCAAGCCGTCTCAGAGGTAATCAGCACGGAAGCACAGCTTCTCCTCACACCCCGACTACCGGTGCTGGGGTGGATGTTCGAGGGAAAGGTTCCCTCTACCCACCATGCCACCGATGCCACGTGGAGTAAATGGATTGCCCTCATCACAAGCGCGCCCGTATTGGAAACCCGAACCGCCCTGGGATCTTGGAAATAATTAGAAATTGGCCCGAAGGTGAAAACTTTGGTCTCACTGACAAAGAGGAGCAGGAACAGGTGAGCCATGTGGAGGAAGCTCCATCCTACAACCAACTGCCACAAGATGAAACACGCTACGCTCTCTTCACTGACGGTTCCTGTCGTATTGTGGGGGCACACCGAAAATGGAAAGCTGCTGTATGGAGCCCCACACGGCAGGTTGCAGAGGCTACAGAAGGAGAAGGTGGATCAAGCCAACTTGCCGAACTCAAAGCCGTTCAGCTGGCCCTGGACATTGCTGAAAGAGAGAAGTGGCCAAAGCTATACCTGTACACCGATTCATGGATGGTAGCCAATGCTCTGTGGGGTTGGTTGGAAAGGTGGAAAAAGGCCAACTGGCAACGTAGGGGAAAACCAATCTGGGCTGCTGACGAATGGCAGGACATTGGCACTCGGGTACAGAAGCTGACGGTGGAAGTCCATCATGTGACTAATGCGAAGCACCAAAACAACGAATAGGTGGGTTGGGCTGGTGAGATTAAAGTGTAAAGGGTAGATCTGGACTGGCCGCATAGAGGAGAGTTATTTCTGATGCCTTAAGAAATTCTAGCTTCTATTCTTCATGTGTCTGTAGATTTGGCATGTAGTTGTAAGCTTCATATAAAATGCTAAAACCTCTGTTCCCAGCACCTTTAGCCAAAACAGTTCCTCTGATAGGAAATCCAAGGACACATTCGTAGCCTCAGGGCCCCAAAATATGTAAACAGTAGTGAAGTGTGGGGGAGCAGGCTTGGGATGGTTGACATCATTGCCTAAGGGTGTGATTGGAGAATTAAGGGCCAATATGCTAATGACACAGAACTTATAAAAGGTGAAGATCTTGTGACCATTTTTGGGTGTAGCTTCACGAAGGGGCATTATTTGCCCTGAATGTACCTAAGGCCTTAGTAAATGTGTCCACTTTTTCTCCTAACTTTGTCTTGGCCTCTGTTTCAGGTAATCCTGCTTTAGGCACCATTTCCAGCTTGGTGGGCCCATGATGCCTCAGGTCATCAGGGAAGAGATGTGCTGTACCGATGGGCTCGTGACTGAAGGGTGGATCTAACCATGGACAGTATCTCTCAGGTTATCCATGACTGTGAGATGTGCGCTGCCATCAAGCAGGCCAAGAGGGTGAAACCCCTGTGGTATGGGGGACAGTGATCAAAATATAGATATGGGGAAGCCTGGGAAATTGATGATGTCACACTTCCCCAAACCAGCCAAGGCAAGCTTTACATGCTGACAATGGTGGAAACAACCACTGAGTGGCTGAGGACCTGCCCTGTGCCTCACACCACTGCCCGTAACACCATCCTGGGCCTTGAAAGGCAAGTCCTCTGGAGGCATGGTGCCCCTGAGAGAATTGAGTCTGACAACGAGACTCATTTCAAGAACAGCCTTATAAACAGGCGGGCTAGGGAACATGGCATCGAGTGGGTGTACCACATTCTGTACCATGCACCTGCTGCTGGAAAAACCGAGCGGTGCAATGAACTCTTAAGAACAACACTGAAGGCGCTGGGGGGTGGGACCTTCAAGCAGTGGGATCTGCATTTGGCAAAGGCCACCTGGCTAGTTAACACCCGACACTCTGCCAACTGAGCTGGCCCTGCCCAATCTGCACCCTTGCGAACAGCAGACGGGGATAAAGTTCCAGAGGTATGTTAGGGAAGACTCTTTGGATTAATTCTCCCTTGAGCAAAGACAAACCCATCCATGGTATTGTCTTTACTTGGGGACCTGGTTGCACATGGTGGGTGATGCAGAGGGATAGGGAAACACATTGTGTACCTCAGGGGGATCTGATTTAGGATGAGAACAGCCTGTGATGTTGAAATGCCTCTGTACCACTGATTGCTGAATGTCACTGCCACTGCTTAGCTACCATGGACTGCTCCAGTCACACCAGTCATGCACCCAAAGATCTCTGCCCATAGCCTAGAGGATGGTCAGTGACCACTGAAATAACCGTATTTGCATACAGTTATATGTACGTATGTATAGATATGTGTGTTTGCAGTTGAAATGTATTAATTGGGGCATTAATCAAATGATATGGAATAAGGGGTGGAATGTCTTGGAGTGAGTTATTATGACAGTGTATTCCATGATCCTCTGCTTTGTGCCCAAATATCTGCCCTGTATGTTGACGACCCTGGAACCTGAGGTATCTGTGGCCAGGGAAAGAGTTTTGCTTTTGCAAGGGCGTTTTAAAAAGCCCCCGCTCAGGCTTTTCGTGGCTCTGTGCAGTGTAGTTTCTGCTTGGTGGGCTCGGTTTTTTGGCCCAGGCAAAAAGGTTTTCCCCTCCTTGGCTAGAAGAACCTGCAGCAGTAATTTTGGGACTGTCTTGAGGTGACCCGAGCAGCGGTTTGTCCGAGAGCGGGGCCATGGTTCCGGCAGGAGCGGAGCGGCCTCGCTCCACCCCAAAGCCCATTAACTGCGCCAAGCCGAGGAGAAAACACCGAGGGGCTCCAGCCCAGCTGCTCCGCCTGCCGTGGCAGCTCCGTCGTGCTTGCCGTGGGGAGGAGGTCGATGCTGGATGAGCCACTGGGCCTTCGTCTGCGGCTGGAAGCGCCCCGAAAGCTCCTGCCCTGCAGAGATGGAGCCTTCGTGTCGAGAGCGGGTATCCTCCAGTGTTTCGGGTCCGTCCTTGTTCCGGTTGGGTGGGGAGGTCTAGATATCTATATATAGTCTGATATCTATCAGTTATTTCCTTTCTTTTTCTGCCTTGTGGGTGTTCTGTTTGTTAATAAACTGTTGTTGGGGTTTTTTTCACTTTCATCTGGTAACACACATTTCCTGTCGGTGGAAAGGGATTGCTGGAACCCTTTAGAGGGGACGGCACATTCCAGAGTGTCCTCGTTTAAATTCTCTCAAACCAAGGCAGAGATTCACGGCAATGCAGAGATCCCCCCAGGCCAGGGTGAAACCAATGCAATACCTGAGAAAGGAATTTCAGTGCCAGCAGTGAGCCCTGGGTAGTGTCAGGCAGATTTGAAATTGGCTACCTCTCTGAAAGCCCAGAATAAAGAGGGTGGCAGCTGCCAATAGCCAGGTCAGAGTCCCACCCAGCTGGTGCTGCAACCAGGAAAGCACCAGGAAACCCTCGGGGGAATCCATGAGACGGGGACTGGTCTGCAGACTCAGATCCTCAGTGTCCACATGACAAAACTGTCAGGTCTGTTACAGAAAAATACCCAATATGTCCTAAAAATAACCCTTTGAATCCCGAAGAACTGAATTCCAAAGATCAGCCCCAGGGATCACGGGAAGAGGAAACACCCCGGGGATTCCTGGAAAATGGATTTTCTGAGCTACTGCGCCAAGGAGGATTCAGGCATCTCCTGGTGTTGGTGGTTCCCTTTCCCGGGGCTCCGAAAGCTTCTCCTGCCGCAGCAGCGAGGCATGGAAGTGACCCAAGCACTCCCCGAAGTGACGGTCCCCAGGCTCGGGGTGCCTGTGGGGACAGCATCTGCTGGGGACCCGTTCTGTGTGTGGAGTGTGACAGCACTCAGTGAGTGTGGCGAGTGGGACTGGGGGGCTCTGGGGGGACACGGGACCGAGGGAGCGCCGTGGGGGTCCTGGTGGTGAGAAATGGAGAGAAAAGAAACCTTCAGCTCCCCTGGAGGTGCTGGGCCGAGCGTAAAGACCGACCAGTGAAAATAGGAGGGTGACACCGTGGGACGACCAATGAGGCTGGAACCACGGAGAAACAGAAAAAGGGAACTCCTGTGGCGTTTGGCAAGTTCTGGAGCACAGAAGGAGCAGCGCCTGCCCAAAGCAAAAGTCCAAGGAAAGGACATCTGTGACACCGAAACATTCGGTGAATATGACCCCAGACACCTCTTTAGATGACTCTCCAGGACCACAGAATATTGCCAGAATGGGGCAGGGCCATGCAAATTATTTCCAGGAAAAGTGCAGTTTCTGTACTAGATAAGAAGGCCATTTTAACGAGAGTGTGTAATTTCGGTGGATAAAAGCCTGCCGTGAGGTCTCCCCTGAGCAGGAGACATCTGCGGCGCGTCCGACGCTGATAAGGAATGCCGGCTGGCTGACACCTCCAGTTCTGCCAGCAACTGCGCTCCGGACAATTGCGGTATCGGGGGCTGGGGGGACACCTGGGGACACCTGCGGGGGACAGCAGACTGTGGGACTGGGGCCCTGGGCATGTCACGGGACTGCGATTGGAGTCCTGGGGCAGTCCCGGGGAGAGGGAGGTGGGACACACGACCGGGGCAGAGGGACTGGAGACCTGGGGATCCACCGGGGACAGGGGCCTGGGGGTGGCACTGGGGGACAGTGAGACTGGAGTCCCGGGGATCCACCAGAGGGGACAGGGGACTGGGGGTGGCACTGGGGGGCAGTGGGATTGGAGTCCTGGGGATCCATCAGAGGGGACAGGGGACTGGGAGT
>VZRL01000982.1:0-64350 GCA_013397895.1 Origma solitaria
ACCCTGCCCACGCTGCCCTGCTCCCACTGCCCTGCCTGTGGTACTGCTCACCCTGGCAGTGCTGCTCATCTGAGTCTCGCAGAGCCCCCAACAACCTTCTGTTCCCCACAGCCCCTAATTCTGCCCAGCCCCTCTCTAGCCAACCCCACCAGCTCCTCCAGAGTCAGCACTTCCCAAGTGCCTGCCCTGCTGCTGACACCCACACACAGTCAGGCACAGCCCTCTTGGCCATATGGCCCAGCAGCCAAACACAATTTTCCCCTCATCCACAGCCCCTCTGCAATCTCCCATCTGCCCTCCTTCCTTTGCACACAGGGCTCAGACAACTCTTCCCACGAGGGCCAGCCTCTGCAAGCCTCACCAGAATACAGACGAGACATCCCCTTCAGCTACACGCTGCCAGAGACAGCCCCTCACACCCTGCAGAAGGGTCCCCCTGCTCCCTCTCTTTTGGCCCCCTGTGCATACCAGACTCACTCCACACCCTGCACAGACAGATCCCTTCACTCCCGAATGCAGCCATACACAGACACCAGGAGCATGCACACACCTGTAGAGCCACAGCCACAGAGGTACAAATCACTGATCTTGTACAGGCAGCAGACTCCATGGAAAGGCAGCAAGGAGGTGTGGTGAGAGTATTAGTGGAGGCAGACCTTCAAGCCCAGTGTCCTGCCTTTTAGGAAGTGGTGTCACCGCATTTTCAACTGCACACACCTCAGTCAGACGCCAGCTCCATTACCCACAGCACCACAAGGTCTTCATCCCCTGACGTTTATCATCCAGGCAGCTCTCCAGCACTGCTATGATGGACAAACCCTATGGCAGAAGCAAATGTTCTGAATCACAAACATCTCCACCAGTCTGGCTCTTCATGTGCAAACACACAAGCCCTGGCTCCAGGGCTGTGCTGCATCTCTCCCAAGCACTGCCCACCTCGCTCGGTACCTGTGCACTTTACAGACAGAGCATTCTTCTATGAGCATCCCAAATATAACCCTTACACTTCTGCAGGAGTGGCTTCCCAAACTCTCTGTGCAACTCAGGAAACACAAATACATCCACACAGCCCATATGGATTTTCATGCTATCCAAGTCAACAGTGCTCTATTGGCAGGGCAAGTTACACTGTGATTGCCAAACCAAGAAACAGATCCCTCAGATCTCCATTCAAGGTAGATGCAGTCTGCTGGGAATGAAGACTGGGACTGCTTAGGGCTTTATTCAGCTTATTCATTTGTCCACTTGTATTTAACAATTTTTTTTTTAATTGTAATATTTACTCCTATTTTTGCAGCATTGTGTCTGATGTTGTATGAAAATATATCACAGGCTGACCCTTGCACCTTTCACCTTAGAATATATCCTAACTGAGAAGACACAACAACCCGTAAGTAACGGAGATGATGGCATTAGGCAGGGTAGTTCTGTTGTCTTCCCCTGTTATATATACCCCATGATTCTACCTCCAAAATTTCTCCTCATGTTTAATACTGTGGTGGGCTACTTTATGCCTTCCTACACTTTGGACTCTAGAAAAATTAAAAATTTTCAAAACCAGGTTTTTTCTCTCTGTCATACTGGTGGCATAATCAGCTCTGCTCTGCCTTGGTTTTCCCTGGCTCCATCACCAGTATCTGGCCATAGGTAGTGCCTTTGGTGAGGTTTCACGCTATGTTATGCCCTTTCTGTTGTCACAAGGTCGGGTCACTTCCTTAAAAGTAACCTGCTGTGGTCAAGGTTGTTTTCCTTGACCTGGTTTATTGCCTTTTAAATGTTTTAGTGTTTTGACTGTTTCTCAGGTTGAGCACAGGATGTTTGTTGCACTGGTAAGAGGTTAGTACTGCGAAGCCTAGGGAATGATATATGGATGGTTCATGCTTTCTTTTGGATTTAATTTTTCATCCTCTAGTGCTCTGTGGTGAAAGGAATGTTTGCTGCTTGCCTAGGGAGACACCTGACATTTAGACTTTATCTTCTGTAAAGGCTTGGGCCAAAATTCTCTTCTTTGACTTTGGGAATGGCAGTAAAGGGCGCACAGTTGAAGTGAGGGGGGGACAAAGAGGGATATGTGTCCTTCTGATACCAGGCCACAGACAGGAATTGCTCAGTGCTCTGATAAGAGTCAGTTCCTCTGATATAAATGGGGTTTTCATCCCCAGGCACCTCGCAGAAACTCCTCTGTCCCAGAGTACTCATGGGCCTGGGGATGGAGAAGAAAAGAAGAGCAACTTGGCCAACAGTGTCCTGCTACAATGTCCTGACCAGGGGAGTGCTCAGATTCTGGGTTTGGAGCTTTCACTACAGCCTCTGCACACTCAAGTAGAATACAAAGACTGAAGAAAAGGGAAAGAATCTTCCGCTGGAATACTTTGTGCTCAAGCTCAAAGCATTGAAATGCACAGGGCTTCCTTTCTTTTTCTTCCTCTTCCTTTCTTTTTTCTGGGTGAGTCCTAATTTTGCATTGTCCTAACCTGATTTGGCTGTCCCTGCCTCTGGCTTTATCTCATGTCCTGAGTCAGTAATGTTGATTTAACAGAGACAGATCTGACAGGAGCAGAAAGAATAAGGAAAGGACACCTTTCTGGAGATAACCCTCCAGTGTAAAATAGAAAGGTGTGTCAATCTTCCCATCTCCAGGGCGTCAGGAGCAATGATCTCTCCCTCCAGAGCATTCATTTTCCAAGAGCTAAGCACACTGGCTTTCAGAAACTCTTCCCTTAGTTGTTTACATCTGCTTTGCTACCTGGGGCAGACAACATCAAGAGATGCTGTGCTGGTCTTCCTACAGCTCTTCATTCCTGCCTTTCCCTACCCCAGTCGGTCACAGCAGCAGGGAACAGTTCTGAAGGGGAGGGTAGTTCTGTAGGAATACCAATGGCTGATCGTGGGTCGAAGATTCCAGGAGAGGTTTCTTCTGAGAATGAAAGGTTGAAGGTTCGTGTTCCACACCTGCCTGTGCCCACACCTGACCTCCCAATCACTCAGATATCTGAGCTGCGGTGACCAATGGTCCCCTAATGGCTAAAAAGCCCCCTTGGCAAAATTGCTAAAAGAGGTGTGAACTTTCTGTAAATGGCACCGGTTTATAGCTGTTGGAGAAAATGCTACTTAGGTTTTTTCCCAGTTTTAGATAGGGATTTTGTGTCTTCTTTGATGTGTTCAGTGTGAAGAAGCGTCCGTATGGTTGCAGGTTGAATTTTTGTTGGCCTTCCCGTGGGTAAGTAGTATCTGCTTTGCAGAGCTGTAGGTGAAGGTCTTCTGCATGATTCTTTTATTTCATCAGGTATGATGGGCTGTAAAAGATATCTCTGCAGCAAGAAGGACTCAGTTATGCTCAGTCCACTTCTTTTTTTAATCAGAAATTTCACTTGCGAGTTGTGCCTATCAGGTGGATTCTCCATAGCCCAGAAAGGCTGGAGAGATTTTCCTGCCATGCTTTGAACAGAGGCCTGAACATCCTTGGTCTGGTAGAATTTAGAGCGTGTTTAATTTCCATGTCACTGAAATAAAATAGTGTTTGTTTTAGAGATTTTGTGAAATACTGTTGTTGTTTTCATGGCTGACCTTTGGAGGCTCTGCATTGCCGCGGCAGCAGGTTGCTATGGGGATCACCTCACATGGATGGGAGCATGAACCAGGACAGAAAGATGCACTGGGTACTCCATGCTGCACCTGTCCAATGGTGCTGCACAGCTGGGAATTGCTCACAGAAATCTGCCAGGCTGATCCATAAACACACAGAAGGTTAAGCTTCAACTTATATCCATTTTTTTCCTATATTTTCCTGTATTGTTTGAGGGTAACTTTTTTCTAAGTTGGTTACTTATTTTCAGTGGTGCCATACATTTTGTTTTCTATTAGCAAATATAACTTGCAGCAAATTGAGGATCAGTCCTGGAGAGCTCAGGTTAAGCCAAGGGTTTAAGCTATACATATTTATGATGTAATTACTCTCTTCTTTTTTTCCCTTGTTTTTTTGTGGGTTTGTATCACCTGTAAGGTAAAAGTATGTCAGTGGTTAATTCCTCCTGGAGAAATCCAATACAAATTCAGCAATACTTTGCTGTTGGACAGATGGCTGAAAGGAAATGATTAATCTACTAACCTTGGATTTAGGAGATATGGATTTGAGTCTCTGCTTGCTGCAGATTTTCCATGTGACACTGATGCGTAAATATCCTCAAATATGGCCACTAGCCTCTCTGCTTGAGTTCACAGACTGCAAAATAGCATCACCCTGTCTCTCAGGGCAAGGTGAGAAGAATGAAGGCACATGGCCTCAGACGAGTAATCCCAGCTTCTTTACAAGCGAATCTGCTGGCCCACAGCAGCAGGGTAAGCACAAGGTGACTGGGAATGAGTGTGGAAGAGAAAGGCATGGCAAAATATCTTGTTACAGTTTTGGGGTGGTGCAGACTTGTACTACAAACTGAGGCTGTCGGATGCTGCAGGGATGGGCTCCACACGAGTGCCTGGCAAAGGCAAGGCTATTTTCAGGAAACTAGACCATAATTTGTAACTGCTTATGCTGACACAGATTTTTCTATAATTTCATGTCTCAAGCACACTTCTGTTTTGTATGGGCATAATTAGTGCCAGTGACTGTCTCCCAAGGGAGTGTCTGAACTGGAACTCAGCCATCCCGAAGATCCGGTATCAGGAGAAGGTTATCTAAGAAAACAGCTACATCTTCCTAATCCCCATCCTCCTTCCTCATGTCCCGTATGCAACCTCTTTTATACGGTCCCAAATAGTTATTTGTTCCTCAGCTATTCCGAAGGGCAGACCCAATATTTGCCACCCTACATGAAATGTGAGACACACCATAGGTTGGGAGTAAGCACCACATCCAATCTTCCAACACTTGTGTACAGGCACTGTCTCCCCTCCCCCTTCCAAAACAGATCTTCTCTCTGCCTTTTTGATGAAAAATCCATCCTCAAAAGTATTTATTTGTTTTAAGTGAATCCAGAAACCAAGTCTTCGAACTGCTGTCTTTTGCAATTTCCTGAGCCTACCCCACTTCTCTGCACAATTCATCATTGCTTCCTTTGTGCTCTGCCTGCTCTACCCCCAAGAAACATTCAAAAGACATTGAGTACAGGCCTTGGAAGCACACATGCCTGCGCATGGCTGTCTCTACACGTCCTGAGGCTGTATAGGCTGAATTTTCCAGGATTTGGAGCTTGGGGGAGGAATGCATCCAGCGGACACGTCACAGGCAGGGGCCAGGAGAAGTATTGCCAGAGTGGAGTGTAAAAGTTGATATGTTGGAGAGAAAAATCACAAGCACTCCCCAGCAACTGTCATCATGGTCCATCTCCAAGAAGGGCTTCACATCTGGGAAGAAACTGCCTGCGGGTAATTGGGTTTGCTAGAGTTGCCTCTCTAATTAATAAGTGATTTGACTTGGAGATTGCAAATAATAGTTGAAATGATGGCATAAGCACAGGGGCATTGGGGCTGCTGTTGCTACACTATTCAGAAAGGACTTTCCTGCACAATCTAATGACACTGTATGGCAGTTTGAGGAATGTGAAGTTGTTTGCCCAGGAGACCAACAATGTGATAATATTGGCATATAACCTTCTAGTATTTGAGTAATTAGTTGCTTAGCTACTTTGGATAGGTCATTATTTTGCAAACTGGAAACATTTGCAAGTGGTGATATTTTCCTCGGTATGGTGAAAGAGCTAAACCTATTCTGGCAGTGTACAACTCCTAGAAATATATATGCATAAATTGTTTCTAATGAGACCATCTGCCTTTTATAGCCCCTTTGGAACTAAATAGTACCCAAAGACCACTCTGTCTTTTAGATATCTGTGGTCAGGAAGGCTGCTCCTGGCAATAACAGAATGTAGTTTTTTGCAGCTAGAGAAGCTTTTTGATTCCTACATTTCGAGATGTGTTTGTGTGTGTGTGCCTGCATGATACTGCGTATATTTGTTAAAGTTATTAGAAATCACTGTCCCAAATCTCTTAAGAGATAGCATCTGGTAACTCATCTGTTAAATTAGTGTTTTCAAAGATAACTGAAAGTTCGATCCTTCACTTACAGGGCTGGGGGCAGCTTGGCAAGGATTCTTCACCATGTCAGGATCTTCCTGTATTTGCAAAGGAACAGCACAATTTTAAAGGAATACCCTCAATTTAAAATCACAGCTGAGTTGCTCAGACTCAACATCTCACTTCGAGGCGCTCACACTTTGACACTGGTGTAAAAACAGTGTGACTTCCAGTGCGCTGTGTGCACACAGCTCCCGCTGAGCTCAGCACGCTGAGGACGCAGAGGGGCTCAGCACCCCTCAGGCTCCAAGCAGCTGCTGCCCTGGCGCCCAAATCAGGCCTAGGCAGCAAGTTTCTCCTTTTACTCATGTTTATAACCTCACACCAATTACTACAAAAATAACATGATAACCTGTAATTCAGCACTTGGCCCCTCCTTGCCTTCACCGGGCTGGAGCCGACTGACTGAGAATAGTGGAGTCAGGTGCTTTTCTTCACATCAAGTTTTCAGTCAAATCCCCTCTCAAGTCTTTCTATAGCAACGCAGACCTTTAAAAAGCCTCCAGTGACTGTTTGTTTGTTTGTTGCCTTACTCTGCAGCCACGTGGATGTATTGGCATTAGTCGGAGGATTTGTAAAGTCATGCTCCATGTGGTTTCCCTTTAAATACTCCCTGCAGTTTGTGTCGGAGGACACCTCAGGCATGTGCTGGGGGACAGCCTGTCTCGGAGGGACGATCTGCATGGGCAGGGCAGTGCTGGGGCTGTGTCCCCTGGCAGCTGGTGAGGCCAGCTGGAGTGCTGAGCTCTGGCTCCAGGCTGGCTGCGGCTGGGCACACAGTGTGCTGGACACCCTGGGTGTGCTGGGTACCCTGGGCACCCTGGGCATGCTGGGCACACTGGGGAGTGAGCAGGGTTAGTGAAACACCTGGGGAAGGAGTGCTGCCCTTGCAGGGAGGGAGAGGAGGCTGGGCACACAGGTCATGGAGCAGGGACACAGCGTTCCCACTGCGGAGGTGCCTGGCTGTTGAATGGAAAGGTCACCCAGGGATTGATTGACTTGAGGCAGCTTCACAAACCTCTCCTTCCTGAGGAGCCTCTTCCTTTCAGCGTGTGGCTTCAGCCCCTCCAGAGCCCTCAGAAACCCAGTGTGCGCACAGCCTTTCACCTTTTTCTGGATTAGCTCAGCTAAAAGCCGTGGGATCCTGCGGGACAGTGCACAGGAGGATTTTCCAGGGCGTACCTGGTAGGTGACCAGCCCTGAGGCAGTCAGATGTTTCCATGATACTCTGTCTTGAATTAAATATTCTATGCCAGGTCACATTAATTAACATTCCATCTGTCATTACACAGCAGGGTAGTGAGCTGAGGTGGGGGGAGGATAAACACTTTCCTATTCACTACCTGCTGTTAATTAGAAGACAAATTAAATAATAAATTTTTTTTAAAGGCTGCACTCTTTTTAAGGGTTGGTGAGTCAGTGCTTTGTGATAACTCAGCTGCTTTGGGTGAATCTAAGGTCTCAACTATAGCCAAGATTAATCCAGAACTTTAGTCAATGAGCTCAGTGCATATTCTCGTCTTAATTACAGCCTGACAGTAGCCATGCCACGTACAGCTCGGGACAAATGCACATTCGGGAGGCTCAGGGTTGGAGGTTTTTTCAGTCATCATCTCAGATGTCTCCCTTTGAAATCTCACTTGCCCTATTTCCTCTCAGAGGAAAGTTTTGCTGGGAAGTTTGATAAAACTCCTTTGGTGTTTTTAGAGCTGTAGAGCTTTGAAATGTATCTGAACTTTCCTTTAGAGAACTTTTCTTTTTTTCCCTTTTTCTTTCTCAGCTCAAACACGCTCCACAATTGCTTGGCCTTGTTGTGTACCTGTTTGAGGTAGGTTAACTAGCATAATGAGAATATCGATGAGTTAGCGTCTTGTCCTATTTTTTTTTTTTTTAACGCAGCAAAATCCCATTTTCTCTTCTCACATCACGTGCGCAGGAGTCACCACAGAGCTTGTTATTTTATCTTACCTTATGGATAAGTGTTTGTACACACCGTGGCAGGGAATAACACAACCCATGAGAGCTCTGGTGATGTAGGTGGCTGTGCTCCAGGTGTGTCTGCCATGTGTGAGCATCGCTGTGATCCTGCCTCACATCGAGCTGGCCAGGCACAGTCAGCTTGGGGGCTGCTGAAGCTACTTGCTTTGCTCTTTGGCAGGGCTGTTCTCGTAGTTTTATCAGCCAGCTTTGCTGCTGCATCTGCATTCCTAGCAGAAGCCTTTGCCAGCACGGAGCAGTGGTATTCCCCCACCTACAGAGCACCCCGATGCTCACACCATGTGACTGAGCTCTGAGAGGACAGCTCTGACAAAGAGCTTGGTCCCTGATAGTCTCTGCTGCTGAGATAATGGGATTTCCAAGATATGGGGCTTGGGGAGAGTGTTTGCTTGTCCTTTGAATATAATGGCTGGACTTGGGTTTGGTATTGTTTCCAGTGAAACACACTTCAAAGCAGAACTTTGTTTTTATCTTGACAGGTTTGTTTGTTTGCAAATACGGAGCCTGTATCATCAGGCCAGGTCTTCTGCAAATAAGTGTCTTAGTGAGATTAAAGGCCATCCGTATATAAAAGTTACCATCTGGTTTGTAAACCACAGCTCAGGGATCAGAGGGGGACTTCCCTTGCACTTTTGTCAGAGCTCCAAGACGCCTTCCTCTGGACTGGGTCACAGCTCTGAGCTGTAGCAGTCTTTGCATGCTTCAGTAGAAGTGAGCAAGAGTTCCCATCTTAGTCAACAAATGTAAGGAGTTCTAAAAGGTAAATCAACATGAGCAAATTGCTTCTGTCGCATAGAGAACATTGGTGTGGCCAGCGTCACTGTTACATACACAAATTAAATACTACATGCATGAAAGGACATTCAACCACAGGCAGGAAAAATAAATGTTCAAAGGAAAATCCATGAGGTAGGCAGAGCAGGGCCCACAGATGTGGGTGGCCAGAGATGAACAGCAGGTGAAGAGCAGGGATGGACCTGTGGGAAGTCCAAGAGTGCTCTGGGTTTAGTCCCTTTCACTGTAATTGTAATTTTCTTGTGTGACAGAACCCCTGGAGAAGAAGGGAAGTGACAAGACAAATGGCTACATTCATTTTCATAGGTTTGGGCACTGAAGGATGAAATCCAAATTGGCAGAGTAGTTGCAATCTTTTAGTATTCCAATGGGATGGGGCACCAGTAGGAATTTTACCAACTCCAACATGAGGTGGATTGAACAGAAAATACTTACCAGAGTGTGACTAAGATCAGAAGTGGACAAAGTGGTTACACGTCTTCCTTGTGCTGCCCTGTGACTTGTCTGCTTTCAGTCTGGGAGTTTGGGAGGGGAGATGGACACGCCTGCCCTGGACTGTGGGCTGGTTCTGGACGTGCCCTGCTGGCCCAACACTCCCTGCAAGCAAGCTCTCTGCGTGTCCTTGCCTGGCCAGCCTCACACCAGGCCACTGAACACTGACAGGTGGATTTTGGTCATCGGACAGGGCAAGATCCTAAAGCACTGAGGTGTCTTCAGCCCCTCCCTTAGCAAGACCCCCATTTCAGGCAGCGAAGGAAACAATGCTCTCACACAGAGTGCAGGAACAGGGCTCAGCTCTGCTTGTCGGCCAATTGTGGCTGTCCTAAACAATGCAATCACAGTCCCACGAACAGCTTTAATGGGAAAACATCCCTGCAGTCAGGTTCCTGCAGGTGACACTGCTAATCTTCCCTGTTCTACCCAGCCTTAGGTAAGACATGCGAGGGACAGGGTCTGTGTGTGCTCTGTGTGTCTGTACACAGGAACAGGGTCTTCCTTCAGCTGTTCTGCCTCAGATACCACCCTTCGGATGTAAAGAACACAATTGGAAGCTGAAGTCGTGATGGAAAGTGTCTTCACCCCGACTGCCAGGGCAGACAACACTGGCAGATGGCTAGAAATAGCAAGGCTTCCTAGACGGCCTGGTGTTAAAATCTAAAATTTTGTGTTACAATGTTACAAAATGCTACAATGGTGTAAAAATATTACCACAAGGGTTGACAGGAACCTCTCTGTGTTCCCCTCCTGCCTTTTCTTCCTGGTCTTCAGTTTCAGCTCTATCTCTGTGGTGCTGCTCCAGCCCTTGCTGATTTTATTTTATCCCCTTTGCACAAAGACTCTTTTCTTTTAGGACTTGTCCCTGTTCCCCGAACTATTTTTACCAGTTCCACCTCAGTCTCTTTCCCCTCTGACTCACTGCTGGGAATCCTCCCCTGGATCATTCCTCCTTTTCTCATCCCCACAGCATCACTCCTCCTCTGCCACAGGTCAGAGCAGGAATCACTGCTCGATTCCCGGCTATAAAAGAAGTCTTATCTTGGAAATCCTGTTGCCTGAGGGCTGATTGGTTACTGCCCCTTCCAAAAGCAGAGCAAACAGGCTTCTGTGGCTCTAGCAGGGTTTAGCCAAGGTGCCGTCACTCCTGAGGTCTGTACACGGGAAGGGGAAGTGTCCTTGCTGTTTCTGCTTGGTCCCCCTGCTTTGTCCTCTGGATGTTCAGCATCTGCCAAAGAGGACTGGGCACTGGGTGGGAGCTGGGATGCTTTTGACCCCTTTCTGACCCCTTTTTGGCCCCTTTCTGACCCCTTTTTGACCCGTTTCTGACCCCTCGGTCAGAGGCAAGCCACCAGTTCCTCTCTGGAGATGGCCACCTTCAAAGGCAAAACTCCTTTTCTTGCTGCTGCCTCCCAACATCGCTCCTGCAGAAAGTTGTTCTCCTTGTCCTGTTAATAAATTTTTTAAGGCGATAAATCTTCTCTTCTTTTAATAATTCATTTTCATCTGACCAGATTCCAGGTGGGTGCTTAGGCTCTCGCTTTCTCCGGGGATTTTGTGGATGACCAGGAGCCTGTAAACCACATTATTTGGAATCAGGGGCGCTCAGAGCCCTGCCCTCTCTGCTGCCTGGGAGCTGCCCCTGCGGCTGGCTCACTCTGTCCCTGTCAGCAGAGGCGTGCAGGGAAGCTGTGTCTTTAAGAGCCACATCCCTTGCCAATGCCATGCCTTTGGGGTTGTGCTCTCCCTCCCCCAGACCTTAGATTCCCTCTCTGCAGGATGTCGCCTGTCCTCCTTGTCTCCTCCCTTCAGTGGGATGGCTTCCTCTGCTCTTGCTGTGATAAGAGTTTGTTTTCTTCTCCAACATACCCTGGGCTAATACCACTCTCTGCATTTTTCTGCTTTGATACCTGCATTTATGTTCTGATTTCTTTCTCTCTCCTGAGGCCATACTGCTTTTCTTTTCTCACCCAAAGCAGCTCTGCAGTAAAGACAGGTATAACTAATAGCACTGGGCTTCGTCAATGAAGCAGAGTTCAATTTACCCTTCGCAGAGACCATACAGGCAAGAAACATCAGGCTAAGATTTATGTGGAACTGTTTGTCTAAATGGGTTTCCTACTTCCTTATTTCCATGGAGCGAGGAAGCTGCCAGCATCTGCTCTGTGCCTGATACCACTTCCGATTCCACAAGCAGAAACTTTTCCCAAGAGACAGGAGCGAGTTTTTTCCCAAGCTGGTGGGGTTTTTGAATCAGGAGCTCTGTTTCCACCAGGGAGATGGATAGGTGCAGGGTGTGGGTTTGCCCTGCAGCTCCTGGCTGCACACAGCCTACAATGAGCAGTGGAGATCCTTTGCTTTGGGCAGCTCAAACACCGCTTGCTCTCCGAAGGGAAGGGGAGAAGCAGAAGAGGGCATGAGGGCAGAGGAGCTCTGTTCCTGCATTTCCCACCCTCTCCAGAGAGAAATCCTGCTGTTGCTTCCATCGCTGCTGCTGTGCAGGGCTGACATGGGAGGTGATGCTTCTCTCGCCCAAACTGTGGCAGTCTTGTCTCCTGAGGGACAAAGTGCAGCTGCTGGAGAGCAAGCAGCAGGTCCAGAGCAGGCTCTCTGCTGCTGGGCACTCCAGGGCTTTGGTGCTGAAGGAAGACTCCAGTGAGCCTCAGAGTAACAGGGACTCTTACACCCGGGCTTAACTAGAGAGAACTCCAGTTTTCTGCCTAAAGGTTACGTGGTTTATGGCTTTTGGAATGTGTTCCGAAGCTCTTATATGTCACTGTGCATGGCTATGCCAGCATCCCAGCATTTTACTGTGCTGATACCCCTGCCTTCAGAAGGAAGGGGATGTTGAAACTAATGAAAAATAGTCTGATTTTATACTAGACCTGTAACAAAATAATTTGAGGGGAATGTGTTAGCTTTTGTTTTATTTAACTTTGCCAACTTTCAAGTCAGCTCTCAAGCACCCAGAAGGTTTTAGAAAATGTTTAATCTAACTCAGACAATTTCCTGAACTCCCTAACTGGACCACCCCATTTTCTGAAACACTGCCAAAAGGCCTCCGTTACTCACAGGCTCCGGCGTGCTGCTCTTTCACAACTCCTTGCTGTCCTCTCACCCCACTCTCGAGCCGTTGTGTGTGCCTTAATATAGCCCAGAAAGAGGAACCTCGCAGACCTCGCTCTCAGTGCCTGATGGAGCAAACACTGTGACAGGGCTAGGGTGTCTGGTGAGCCCCCAGTCGCTTCCAGGCTGTGTATGGTGCAAGCATGGACACCCAGCCTGCTTGCCTCAGTCTGCTGCTCCAGGTGTGCTTTGCCCACCCTTCCTGCCCCCTTCCTGTGCTGTGAGCCTCTGAGCTCGGTGACTGTCCCTAGAGAGCCGAGGGACACTCCCTGTTGTGGCCCCACTGGACAGTGCTGTAGCCTTTCTTCACCCTGGCTCACACGCTGGGTTTGCTGTCCTGATGCCTCTGATCCTCCCTGCCTGTGCCTGGCAAAAAGCAGCAGGGGCTGCTTGTCACGGACACAGGATGGAGGTGATGGAGAGCATCACCTCTCTTCTCTCACCTCCCTCACCTGGACCTCGACCTGGACCTCAGACCTGGACCTGGACTGAGTCTGTACAGCTGCAGATGCAGGGGCACATGCAGCACACAAGGAGGCCAGGGCCCTCGAAGATGCATCTCTCAGACCGTAAAAGTTATTTGTTTTTCCAGCAGAGCCAGAGCAGAGCACACTTTTATCAAAGCTGCAGCAAACTGGGGTTTTAGTCACTCCCTCACTGAGAGATGCTGGCGTTTTAGGGACTTACCATCATGTGATAAAAGTTTCCTCCTGAAACTTAGTTTCCTGCTCTTCTCCTGTGCTTCCCTCTGTTGTCCACCCACGCCGCTGGCTCCAAATAAGGGCAGTGAGCTCCCTAGAGCTCTCCACCACCTACTCATCACCCTGCTGTCCTTCCTCCGCTGCCTACTTGCCCTGTCCCATCCTGGTCACAGAGGAAGTGGGATGACAAGAAAAACTGGCTCAGCTTTTCCAGGGATTTCTGGAGGAATTTGTTCTCTCTCCCTGGACCTGGACCTGGACTTGGACCTGGACCTGGACCCAGACCAGGACCTGGACCTGGACCTGGACCTGACTGACTCGTCTTTACGATTTTTACTGGAAAATGTGTTATGCGTCAACAAATCCAAATGAAATAAAAATCTGAGGGTAAGAGGATAAAGACTGCAGTAAGAAAAGTGATGAATTAAGCTGCTGGGGTCTGCAGTTTCTTGCTAGTTAAAATTGTGACAGAACTTGCCAGAAGCCATCCCAAGTGCTGCATGTGGGATGCTCAATCCCAGCATGTGCAGGAAGCTGGTGGGATTCCCAGCTCCCCAGGCAGGGCTGGAAGAAGTGATGAAATTTTCAGAGCTCGGGGCTTTCCTCCCTTCTCCCATGGGAAGCAACTTTGCTTCAGGGGCAACACTGCCGGTAGGGAACAGTAATTTTGTGAAGGCAAAATACTGCCAAGGGCAGGGGCTGTCCTGGAGGCAGAGTCATCTGGGAATGGCAGGCCTGGGTTCCACATACTCAGGATGGGTGGCTTTCCTTGGGTCTTGTAGGTGGCATGCAGCTCTTAGGAGGTTAAACCTCCTGCGTCCATTCGCTGGAAGTCTCTGCTCTGATCATGATGGCACACAGGGTCTGCCACAGCCTCAGAGTCAAGGAGTTATTGCTCAGATATAATTTCCCTATCCTTCACAGAATTATTGCAGCAGGGAGAGGATTAACAGGTATGCAAATCACAGTGGAGGTGGGGGGAGAGCTATACTAAAAAATTAATAAATGCCACGGTGGTATTGCTGTTCAAGCTCTCCGGTGCCTTTTTAGGAAAACTAATGTGTTTGCAGGGTGACTGCAAGCCTGACGGGAAGAGGGAGCCAGGAGCCAGCCTTCCCCCTCCTGGCTCCTGCTCTGGGCCAGGTAATAGGATCTCCTACACAGCTGGGGCTGGGAACAAGCAGCCAGCACCCCCTGCACACACACACACACACACAGGCTGTGCAGAGCTGCAGAGTGTCCCTCCTCGGACACTCAGGACGGCTGCACACCAGGGAGGGGAGGTGGCAAATGATGGCAGGAGCAAAGCTAAAGCTGCCTGTGAAGCCAAGTGAGCGAGGGAAGGCACTCGCCAGAGTGTCTGTCTCTGCTGGGACTGACTGTGGTCCCTGACATGCTGCGCTGCGCTGAGACCTCATGTCATCCTGCAGCCACATGGCACCGCCTGCTCCTGCCAGCTGGCTGTCATCTGCTGGTGGCCAGCAGCCCCGAGTGAGCAGCAGCCGAGTCCCTCCTTCACCCTTGGTGCTTCCCCTGTCGCCCTGTCCCTGCTTCTGCCCCGGTCTGATTTAAACAGGAGGTATCACATCTGCACCCCCACCTCACCTACCCCGAGAGAGCACCTAGAGTTGCAGGGGGTGGCTAACAACGAGCCAGAGTGATTCAAATAAGTCCCTTAGTGCCCAATCTCAATTTCTAAATAAGCCTGCTTTAAATTACATTGATTTATGATTCACATATTTTTATTTGATCAGTCAGTGGTGCTGCAAACCTTCAGGCCCTTTAGGTGTTTCTAATCTCTCCATCCTGTTGGATGGAGGCACCGCTTGCAAAAGGCTCATTTTTAACCCCTGAATCCACCAGCCACTGAGCCAGAACTGGCCAGAAGCCTGTCTGCTGTCCTCTTCTTACTCTTTTCCTGGCTCTTGCACATCGTGGTGTCCTGGTGTGACATGGCATAGATTATCCAGCATCTCTGGGGTCTCCTGCTGTCACACCAGGACACTCAACAAGAAACCGGGGTGAAGATATTTTGGACACCAGTTGTGACAGTCCACATCTCTGGAAGTTTACATTTTAACATTTCTATCAGGAAATCAGCTCTCTCAGTGTTACAGGGTTAGACAAATACCTGGATAAAGAAATAAACCTGTCAAATAAATTTTCTTTACAAAAGACCAAGCCCTGCAGAAGTCTCTGTTGTGTATTTTAAAAACTGCCTCACACCTTCACAAACAGACTGCCTGGGATACTGCATTCCTGTGCACTTAAGAGCCGCTGGCAGCAGAAGAGGGACCATCCTCGGGGCTGTTTCGCTGTGATTCAGCACCAGCAGCTGAGCAGACCCGCTCTGCTACTCCTCCTCCACATCCTCGTCCTCCTCCTCCGGCACTGGCTGGGTGAGGGATGGGGCTGACTCACCTTGTTCTGCCTCCAAAGCAAAGCTGAGGGCCTCATGGAGCACCAAGAGTCACCGCAGGTGAAGTGAAAGCAAGCCCTGAGCAGGAAAGGCTTTAACGTTGTTAGAAACTTCGGGAGGTGTTTGAAGCCCTGGCAAGTCAAATGTGGGCTGAGCGTGAGGCTGTGTTTTTGAGGTGATCTGCGGGTGTAGAAATAAGCCTGGGAAAGAGCTTTCTGGATTCCCCCAGCCTGAACTGCCTGTGCCACATCCCCTGCTGTGCTCACAAGATAGGCTGGGAGTGCTTGGGCGGCAGTGGATTGCTTCCCTCCCGAGAGCTCTTGTTTACTATTAAATAACCTTGAAGACGGAGACGCTGCTTTGTGTCCACAGAGCCGTGCGCTGCTCGGAGCCGCTGGTTTCTCTGGAATAACACACCCTCCCTTCTCCAGTGTTTCCCAGCACACAGAGCTGCTGTTTCCTGCTACCCAGGGCCCAGGCTCCCAGACTTACTAAGCACCTTTCTGCTGCAGCGTATTTGCATCTCTTTGTTGATTTTGCTAATCAAGCTCGTTCCTGAGCCTTTGAAAACAGCAGTACTCAAAGGCATTCATGTCTTTGGGCATGGCAGCCATTTCAGGAGAGGTAACCCCTTGGGGACAGGCACGTTTGGTCACTAGGCTGTTAAGGGCTGTGTTGGGAGCCCCAGAGCATCCCGGTTTCGGAGGCACAGGCTTACCCAACTTTCTGAGCCAAGGTAATGCCACACTGCCACCAAAAGGGCGACAATTCCCTGCCTGTCCCTGACCCCTTGCCCTGCTCCCAGACCCAGGCAGCACTGCTTCCTCCCCTCGCAGGGGGCTGGGTGATCCCTGTACCCACCCACCCTGTTCCCACCCACCCTGAGGGGCTTCTGGGTCTGGCTTCTGCTGGCTCTGAGTGCAACCAGCCCATCTGGGGACATTCCCAACCACTGCCCTGCACTGAGCTCGCCCTGCAGGGAGGTGCCTCACATCCCCAGGTGCTCAGAGCAGCCAGGGGGTAGCACAGGCAGGGTCCCTGGGCTGGGGAAGCTGAGTTGTCCAGGGCAGGGAGGCAACTACCAAGCCACTCTCATGACACAGAGTTAGGGGACACAAGGATGAACTCCTCTGGGAACCCAACTCCATCCCTTGCTCAACTCTGCCCATGGGTTGGCTCAATTCAGAACAAAGAATTACATTTGTGTACCCTGGCAGGTCACACAGACCCTTAAAAGTGATATTTACCCCAAGATGCCATGGAGTGGGGAGATAAGGTACCCAGCTTCAAACTATTTGCTTCAATTCCCTCGGTGCTTTACACCATCAGTTTCAGCATCTCAGCCAGGGAGCCCAAGCCTGGCCCCACTGAGTGGTCACACACCAAATGCCCATTAGATTCCTGTGGTGCTGGAGGAGCTTCTCCTCAACACACACCCGCAGACCACTGACACAACACGTGGCACTGGCAGCCCAGGTGTCCCCAGCCCCGGTGCTGAGCTCTGTGGTTAGCAGCAGCCATGCGAGAGCAGCCAGGCCATGCTGTCACACAAGAGTCCCTTCGGCACATGTTGGCTCCAGCGCTGAATCTGCATACTGTATTTGCCAAGGGTTATTAGTGTTGATCAGCTGTTAAATAATCTGCCCTTTTCATTTCAGGAGGCCTGTCAGGACTTGCCTTCACAGAGGCTTTACTTAAATAGGAGTTATATGGCATATTGGAAAAGGGTTTTCATTAGGTAGCCTTTTCCTTGAAATTTCGACAGCTACAAACACTAAACACTGTCTCTGACATCGGGAGCATCTGCCACATGTGCTGCCTAACCCTCTACATCCTCAGTGTGCGGAAAAGCCTGCAGCCACAGAGCAGTGGAAATCGGGCTGCAGTCCCACTGGCACTCCTCACTGTGCCAGGGAAAGACCTGAGCCAGGAGATGAAGATAAAGGCAGATCCCACATCAGAAAATGAAATTATCCCCTGTTGGAGAAGGGCTCTGTGAGCTTGCTGTACACAGGTTTTAAAAACAGCCTCACCCTGCTCTGCACCTGCAGGGATAGAGTCTTTGGGGTGATTATGGTTGTGTTCCAGCATCCTTGGTTTTATCTGTGTCTCTCTAGGGCCATAACACTCTTTGCCAGAATTAATTAATTAGCCAGAAACAGGAGCTCCAGAGCCTGGGGAGGCTGGCAGCACGGGCCAGTGGTTCAAAGCGGGTGGCTTGTGACTCACAAGGAAACAGCAGGATGGGGTAAGAACCACATTTCGTGGTTGGGCAACACCGTCAAAGGACTCTGGAAAGTCAGGTCAGGAAAAAACCTCACTTCAGGAATGAGGGGAGCTGCAATAACCAGCTGGTTTCACACATGTAATTATGCCCACTACCCTACAAATTTTTTAAAGAGCCAGAAAGGAATGAAAAATACGGATGTGTTAGTAGGGATCTGAAGAGGGGATTCCTATGCATACTGGATATTCTTGAACAGCCCAGGAGGAAAAAGATGTTGTGCTACTTTGCAGGTAAAGGACCTTCTCTGTCACCAGCAAGTGAACTAAAACTGCTGCCTGCAGGATGGCCCCACACTGCCCACCTCCCATCCCTCCCACCTGCGGATCCTGAGTGCCTGTTGAGCTCCAAGGGCTTTTCACCACGGTTCCTTCAGCGTGGGGAAGAAACCCACGGTGCTCGGGCAGTTTGCTGCCCACTGCCCTCCTGCCCTGCTGGGGGCACAGCTCTGCCCTCCTCCCGCCCAGGGCTGAGCCAGAGCTGGGGTCTAGGTGGTTCCTCCAGGTGAGACCTGCTGCTGGCAGAACAGGGGGAGCAGGAGGTCCCTGCAGAGCCGAGATGGCCACGTTTTCCTCAGCCATGCCCAGGAAGGCGAGAGGATGGCAGAGGGTACCTCAGCAAGATCAGTCTTCACTTTCTCTCCCATCACTCCTCTGGGGAGAAGAAACAAAAGCGACTGTGAAAACCAACCACTTTGACTGTAATGAACCATAAAACATGGGATCAGCTCTCCACCTCAGGCTCACCTCACCAGCACAGTGACTTGGTTGTGCCTTGCTGGTACTGCCTGCGTTACGGTCATCAGGCAACAAAGCCAGCATTTAGAATTGATTAATTGATTTGTACATTAAATAGGTATTTGTGCTCGATTATTGGCAGGTTTGTTAATGGATTACTATTTAAACAATTGTGATATTTTAAATTACATGTTATTTTATAGATGCACATTTACTTAAAAAAAGAGTGCCCCTTGCATCTATTAACATATTAAAAAGAAAATAAAACATTCAGGCTGTTATAATGCACAATGTGGCATTACTCTGGGTGCTTCCTAAGCTAGGGAAATCTTATTTGTTTAATAATAAGTTATCCATGAATATGCAAATCTGCATCAGTGCAGTACCTCACTGCTGTCACTATTAATGAGTTGCAAATTAATGTGACAACAAAAGGAAAATCTATTTAGTGACAGATTTGTGGTTCATACCTGGCTCAAGAGAGCAACTGTCTACAGTCACGTCAGTCTGCTGGAGGAAAATGTGCACACGGCATGGACGAGGTTTTCCTCAGGACTGGCAAACCAGAAACAAGCAATGGTTCCCCTCACCCCAAGGTCAGAAGGCAGTGCTGCTCCTAATGATCCATCACACTTAACTTCCAGGAAAATATGAATATCCCCTTCACTGTGCAGTTGGGGAAACACATGCAAAACACACTAATGGGTGAAATGTAGAACTACCAAGACTGCTGCAGGTGGACATCATGGTGGGGTACTCAGAACTTAATCTTCTCCAGATGGCTTTGGGAATTTTTGCCCCTGACATCGCTCCAAGTGAAACTTGGTTTCCTATCACCTTCTCCTTCTCCTTCTAGCAGGAATGCAATGGTGAATGAGCATACTGAGAAAAGATCAAATTTGTGTCTTCACAATTATGGCATTCAGCTCTTCTGTCTTGTGTGGTGGTGCCAAGCCC
Source organism: Origma solitaria (assembly GCA_013397895.1). Classification (NCBI taxonomy): domain Eukaryota; kingdom Metazoa; phylum Chordata; class Aves; order Passeriformes; family Acanthizidae; genus Origma; species Origma solitaria. The sequence continues at coordinate 19,585 of VZRL01000982.1, forward strand.
TCTCCTACCAACACTGGACTCATACTGAAATGACAATATGTTCTGCAAACAGCTATTTTTTCAATTACCTTGGACCTGTGCAAGTCTAAAGTAATAATGTGTGCCTTTTTCATGTGCAAACTGATGATGCTGAATGTCACAGAGCCTGAGAACGGCAGCTGCCTGCATTTACCACTCCCTGACACCTGTTCATATCAGTGCACAAATGATGGGTGTCATCTACAGATTCATTATTTAGCACAGAAATGAAGGGAGGAGTCAGCTTAAAGCTTTTTTGATTCGTGGAGAAAAACTCCTGGGAGCAGTTTTTAAAACAATTTCCATTCTGCTCCTGCAAACGAGAATCATGGAATCATTAAGGTTGGAAAAGACCTCCAAGATCATCAAGTCCAAAGGTTAACCCAGCACTGACAAGTCCACCACCAAGCCCTGTGCCTCAGCACCACATCTACACTCCCTCTGACCTCTGCTTGCCACTCATTGCATCAGTGTCCTTGGCAAAAGACTCCAGCTCAGCCACCACAGCAAAGCAGAAGAAATGGGAAGAGTACCTGGAGGGAGGAATGACCCAAACGGGAAAATCCCAGGGCTGACCCAACTCTGCAGAACTCTTGGGTAAGGCAGGGAGGCAAAGGAGGGGTTCAATATTTTGGTCTTGAGCAGCATCACTTACCTCAGGGGAAACCTCCCAGCACTGCCTGTTCTGTGGCTTCCCCTTAGCTTCCTTGCCAGGCAGCCAGGCTGGAGTTGGGTATTCCCTGGGATTTCCCAGCCAGCAACAAGTAAAAGTTTGACAAAGAACCTCTTTTAGGCGAGGCTCATCTTCCTGCTCTAACTGGAGATAGTTTTTCCCCATTGCACTAGTGATTGTCCAATATCTCCACAGGGCAGCACAGACTCCCAGCCAGGCAAATCCAAGTGATAAGCAGGGGAAAACCAAGGAAACACCTTGGCTTTGTCCCCAGCACAGCATCAACACCACGCTTTCACCTTGCAGAAGGCAAGAAACAGGATCAGCACGGTTTTACCATCCCCAAAGGCTGCGTTTCCATTTCCTTATTTTTTTATTAACCTGGAGCAAAGCCAGCGGCGTGAAGCAAGCATCTTTGGCCCAAGGAGGATGCACAGGAAAGAGCTTTAAAGTGTGAGATCAGAAACCGAACTGCTGAACACAGCTCCCATGCTGGCTGGAGCTCGCCCAGTCCCAGCTCTGCAGGATCCAGAGTGTCCCAGCGCTGGCCAGCGTTTCACTGCCCTGCCTACACTCGCTGTCACCAAGCTCACTCCCTGCTGGCTCGCTGCCATCTCTCCCCTGGGCTTGCCTCCTGCAAAACTACACCTGCATCCAGCCTCTCCTGGGACAGTCTCTCCCAAACCACCCAGCACAGGGGCAGCCACGCCAAGCCCCCTCCTGCTTCGCTGAACCCTCCGTGCCCCCTCAAGCACCGTGGTGCAGCAAAGTCCCTTTAAAAAGGCACATCCCCGAGTATAGAACGGTTCTGTTATGCCCAGGCACAGCGCTGGGATCAGGTGTTCCCTGCCATGGCCCTATTTTTAGAGCACAGACACCCGGGGCAGGCACACACACTCGCATTACAGCAGCATGAGGCTGTTCTGTATTTGAGCACCAGGCAGGAGCCAGCGTGGAGGAGCAAAACTGTACCCGGCGCAGGCGGGGAAAGCTGACTAAGCACAGATGCTGTGGGAGCTCAGGATTCTGCGAGGAGGAGCTGCCCAAAAGAGGAAGCCAAGTCAATCTTTTGTTTGCCCGAGGGGCTCAGCGAGAAGTGAGGTGTCTGCCACACGCCCCAGCAAGTGGCACGAAGCTGATTTATACCATCCAAGCATTGCACAGCTGATCAGATAAAGGTGTCTGTAACAATTGCTATTAACCTTCTCCCTTGCCTTAATTTTCTGGCCCACCTTTCTGGGAAAATCAAGGGGTGAAAGGAGCTGGCAGTGGAGAGTAGGGACATCTGTGTTTCAGTTCCTCACAAAGCTGGAGACTGTTTCAAAAGGAAATCCAGCATGCACATCTAAGCTGTGTAGGAGAGACCATCACCCTCCTTATCCAAAGTCTGGACAAAGGACGTGTTAGGACTAAAATCTCCCTGTCCTGTGCAGAAACAGGACTTCAGCTTCCAGAAGCAGCTAGCTTTTGGACCCTTCTCTCACCTCTTGGCTCAGCTACAAAACCACTTTACCCACAGAACAGCCCCACTGTAAAGCCGCACAGTACAAACATCTGGCACAAGACTCGCCAGCAACACACCACGACAGGCAGCAGCTCTGAGTCCTTCCCTCCGGTGCGCCTTCAGAAATGAGGCATTGCTCTCCCTTACCTTCAGGACAGTGGAGAAACTTCTTCCCGTCTGCTTTTCCCACTCTGAGCAGGTGCTCTGCTCGAGACCCTTTTGGTGGGGTCCTGGCCCTCATCAGAAGAGCAGCGTGGTTTGAACTCCTGAGCGGCACTTGGCTGTCGCAGGACGTGCGACACTTAATAACAGCCCCAAAGCAAAACTCAGGCGTTTGGGTTCACAGCGAGAACTTCCTTTCACAAGGAGAAGAGCAGACCCAGGTCCTGCAGAGAGGATCTGCCCAAACCCAGAGAGCCCAGCCTCTTAGATGTAAGTTCCTAAGCAGTGCAGAAGTGACATTCTGGTCACTATCCCTTTAGATCCCCCCAAACTGTGCTCATAGCTTAATGCTTCACATTAAAACGGAGGTATTTCCCCTGGTACTATTTTACTTCCCTCTGCAGGCTTCACTGAAAAGAGAATTCAGCCAATGAAAATTAAAAGGATGACAAAACAGGGAAAACGACTGGACCTATTCACAATTCTTTAGCTAAAAGGTGGTGCAGAAAGTATTGTGAACACCATTTTTAAACCTCTATCCCAAAAAAGGTGCCCACCGGATGTTTTCTTGGAATTTTGAATTCAGAAAGCCAATACAGACTGTACCCCAGATTTCATGAGCTACTTGCCAGCACCTGTGCCAGCCCTGCTCCACTTTGGAAACTACTTCATAAACATAAATGAGGTGAAGCTCATGTCACAACCAGGCATGGAGTTAATGGGAGTCACTTTAGCCTCTTCATTTCTCAACAGTTTTATTGCCTTTAAGAAAATTTTTGTAAAATATAAATACAAAGGCAGAAGATTTACTTACAAAGTTAAAACACAGATCTCAAACATAAACACACAATTCAGAAAATTTAGTTTATGTACAGTTTCAAGCAACTTCAACATATGTTAGTTTTTCAATATTTTACAAGGTACAGAAAAAATAGTTCAAAGTCTTCTTTAAATAAAGAGCATAAAATGTTTAAACATATATAAACAATCCGGTTTGATGTGTGAAAACTAAATTTCACAGCTTTTAAATTAGGATATAAAAGTTCTTACAATTAGTTGATGCGTATGGATATGGTTTAATTTATATTACAAACTATTGAATTATATTCAATAGTGCTTACCTGGCCAAAGCAGGTAATTCTGTAAACAAAAAAAAACGAAAATAATATCACCAAGTGCCTTACCGAATTCGATCTCCCAAACAAGCCACACGACTTTGATCACATCACCTAGAAAAAGTATGTTCTGTGTAATCAGTGCTTTGTATGAAACAAAGTCAATGTGTCTGGGTGTGTTCTTTAAAAAAAAAATGTGTTCCGAGTAATAACAAACTTATCCCAAAGCCTGTGTGCATTTAAAGAAACATTATATAACAATTTTGTAAAAACTGATTGAAGTTAAAAAAAAATTCTTCCAAAATCCATCCAACTGGAATTCAGATCTCTTATATAAAGGAAAGATATTTTCATATTTAATAGTGTCCTTTCTTTACAGAAACAATTTAATTTGAACACATATACATAAAGAAGTAACTGTATAGAGCACTGTACATTAAATGGCCTGATGGTTCACCAGAGGATGTCGAAGGGAGGGTCCTCGTGCGGATGCAACCAGTGAAGCTCGGAGCCGAGCAGAGTCTTGAGCTCGCTTGTAAACTCTACCAAGTCCAACAGCTCTTTGCTCTCTGGGTTAAAAGCTTCAAGGTCCGTAGCACAAGAGAACAACTGGCTGAGGGAAGTCTGTTTGTAAAACTCTGCCTCCGTGATGGTGACGACTTCCAGGTTGGGGAAGTTGCAGCGGAAGATGCGAGATGACATTTTTAGCCTCTTCACCACGTCCGAGAGCAGAAGCCAGTTCCGTGGTCTGTGGAAGCAAAGGACAAAGAGGTTCCAATAACCAACATTAAATCACAGCAGTCTTGACTCTCCCCCACATCGCTGTGTGACAAACCCTCCCCGATCCGACGGCCACAAACAACTGTTCTGAAACCAAGGCTGTTGCCCAGGGGGTCGAATATAACAGAGGAGCAGGTGTGTATGTATTCATTCAGAGTACTGCTGCCTGCATCTTTGGGAAGGAGGGATCCAGGCACACAGGGGCACGGGAACCCATAAAACCTGGGCTCCTCAGTGCCCGTGTGAGCCAGCAGCCATCCCAACTCGTGCAGCTAAAGGTTTGCCCAACTGAGCCCAACTTTCATTTCACAAATTAGGAGATGGCTTATAGTTACAACCACAAAATTCAGCACTTCTGGCTTCCAGAGATGCCAATATTAAATAAAAGTCAACAGTGAGTTGTTTTTTTGTCAAAGAATATGTTTTTTAAATTCAATCTTTGTACTTGTCCACTTCAGGGAACCTAAGTTATATCCATCACCCAAGTAACAAAAATATGCTAAAACCCACACTCCTGCATGATCAATATTCAAAACTAGCTGTCACCAAAATTGGTGCAAGTGGTTAAGAACAGCCATTTACAAAGCTAATTTGTACCTTCAATATAGTAGACAATACAACTTTCCAGGTCTTTGCTTATTATTAAGTATCATAGAATCTTCCCTAAGATTCTTATTTGTTTGTTCCAATTCAGGGATTAAACCAGTTTTGCTACAAAGTCTAGAAAAGCAGTAATGGTGTCACTTTGTCATCCACAAAAGCACGTCCACTCAGCAGCAAAACAGAAAAGCCCGTGAAATATAATTAACACCTTACAAACATGATATCCAAATTTAAGTGCCAGAAGCACTTCTATTTTGGGAAGTTATAAACAAGATGCCTGTCTGGGATGAGGAAAGGAATTCGTGTTCAAACATCACTTGTCCCACTTGGGAATATGGCACTCAAAACTCAGCCCTGACAAACCAGCCTTTTCCTCTCTCACCTCCTATTAGTTTATTTTAAAAAAAAACAAAAACAAAAACAAAAAAACCAAAAAACCCAGCAGTTACAGTATTGATCTGTCATTTATGTTACACAAATGCAAACGCTTTTCCCCACTGACACAAACCACCACCAACCCAAGCAGATCATCCCAGCTGTTTTTACCCCAAAACCTGTATTTGTTCTTACCCCTGAGAGAGACACACTTGAATGTTGTAACACGGTAAGGGAGGCTCATCCAAAAATTCAAATTCAAACACATCGCTGAAGCCATCTTCATCTTCATCACCTGGGCCAGGAGGATTTGCCAAGACATCAAATCCAGATTCATCTTTTGGATCTAAATAAAATTGAATAAAGGTGCTAAGTCAGCAGTGAAAAGACTGTTGCAGGTTTTGCTTTTTTTTCCCCAATAACGTGATCTGTAAACAAAATCAGTTTGCTTCCTTCCCAGCTTCCTCCACCACAACAAAACAGCCCCCACCCCCACGTGCCCCATGTTTTTTAAGTCTCTGCATACAAAGAAATAAAGGGCAACATTTGCTCACCGCACACAGAGCTGCCATAGAAATCCCAGTACAAACCAGGGTCATCAACACTTCGACCTTGCAGGTCAGTTAAATACTCTGGAGAGGAAAAAACAACAACAAAAACATACTGATGAGAACAAAAAGCTGGCAAACTTAGCAGACCGCGCGTCACACAGCCTCAACACGCGTCCTCCATACCTTCCATCAGAAAATCCCACACGACATTCCTGACGCATGTGGTACAAACAGCAGCACATATACATCATTCTCCCCCATCAAATCATGACCCACCACATCAAATAATCACCTAACAGGGACAGACTTAGCCTTAAGCTTCAGAAACTGAGAGCAGCATTTTATTTTTGTGAAGATAAGGTGTACCACACTTGTTGGCCTTCACAGTAACTCTGGACACCAACTTGAGGGTGAAACCACGGCCCCAAATAAACTGATGAAAAAGGTTTTCCCACACAGGTATGTTCAGAAGATGTAGTTCTTTTCTACAGATACAGTTTGGGAGATTTACAAGCCAAATTGATGAAAAGATACTGGGATTCAGGATGCTAGGAAAGCAAAGACATTGGACTTTACTGGTGTCCTGATACACCTATGTGCCTTCTATATTGCACCATTTAAACAGGTAAACAGATGGGTTTACCTGTTTAAATGCAAACATGCTCAGAGGTAACTTATTAGGGAATGCATGTGACTTCATCCAAAACTAGGAGGAAAAAAACCCTAGAACCACGTTAAAACATGGGCATGTTTAAAAACAAGAGCCTTTAATGTAGTTTTACAGTATTTCAGATACAAAACAAGGCACAACCAAAAATAGTCTAAGATAAAAAGCAAGACCATGGGAAAACATGAGTATGTTTAACAAACAGCTATTTGAATTGGCAGGTTTCTTGTTTTCATTTCAAGCAGAAAACTGAAGGCACTGAAACAGCCCGCTGACCTCCTGCCTACCTATCAAATCTGACAGTGGAATAATCCTTATGACTTATTAAGAGTTTCAATTAGAAGGAGCCCCCAAGCATGGCTGTGCTTCCCACCTGCAGCCTCTGGATTTTTGCTGGCAAAGAGGGAGCTACTGCAGCTCACCCCACCCCACAGCTCCATGAAGTGTCACCCCCACCAGGCAGGAGGGACTTTGGGGGACAGGGAACAACCCCCAGGACCAGAAAGCCCCATGCAATGTGGGCACAGACCTGTGAGGAAAGTCTCCATGAGCTCGCTGTGGGTCATTTTCACGATGGTCCTCCCAGAGTAGGTTGCAAGTGTTGGATCAGCACCATAGGACAGTAACAGGCGGACAATTTCCAAGTGGTCATTTTCGACCGCGTCGTGGATTGGTCTGGTGCGAAACAAAAGAAAAATCATGGCGTTACATTTTGACTCAACAGTATTATGCAAATGTTTTTGAAAAGAAACTTCTGACTGTAGATCAAAGTTATTTATAGAAAGTAACACTATTAATACAGCTACCAATCATCTTATTGTCAGTTTTACTTGCACATCACCCCCTCCCCTCTTGTCTTCAGTCAGACTGCTCAGGGCAGATATTTCTGTTACGTCTCTTCCTTGCTGTACACATTTCGAGGGACAGTAAAATAATTACACTGCTGTAACAGAAAGCAGGAGTTTGTGTGAAGCCTCACAAACATCATTTTGCTGCAAGTCACTCTACCATTCCAAATCTCTGCCAATTTAACAGCGTGTTGTGGAGCAAGGCTCATTCAGCCTGCCTCTGGGCAAGCACGGAAATCAGTTACCCAAAGCTCCTAAATTATGTACACAGAAATAAGTTATGAAAATTTGCTAGGAATTAAACTTCCACGCAGAACATCCTCTTTAAACAGTACTTGTGAATATATTTGCAGCACAATTCAACCCTCCTAATCAGAGAACAGAAAAACATGTTATTTTAAGTGTAGTCCACCCAGAAATTAAAGCATTTTATGCGGCATGAGCAATCTATACAAGCTCAGACATAGATTTTTGTGAGCCTTCAGAAGGATTATTCATTAATACACAGGCCTGCAATTCCAGGTTTAGAATTCTTTATCGCTAATTATAAATCGCATTAACTTTTGCCTTTAAAATTGATTATATGTAACGGGGAGTTGTCTGGAAGTAGAACATATTACCCTTCAGACTAATGAAGATGTGTTAAAATCCCATCTTTTCCTTAGACAGCAAGAGCGGGGAACTAAAAGCAAGAGTCAAATGCGTGGACAGTGATCACGGCAGTCCAACTCAGCTCAACACTCCTCCTTCGGGCTGTCAACACTGCTGCCCCCCAAAAAAGCTTCCAGGCTCTCAGGGAGCTTGTATGCAAAGGCAAGGAAGGACTTCAACCAGGCTCACGCACTGCCTTCCTGGAAAGCTTTCAGAGTGATGTTACAAGGGGAAGTTATCTGGAAGCGGAGCCAAGCAAACCTTCGCTCTGCGTCCCCATCTGCCAAGCAACTCTCGGCTGGCAACCAGGGCTGCAGCTCCCGCCTGCCAAGAGGTCACATCCCACCGCTCCTGCCTCACAGGGCTCTGTCCCCTCTTTGTCCCCACTGCTTTGGCATGACCTGGCATCCACGTGAGCTCAGGACAGAGGAGGGGAGGATCAAATCAGTCAGAAGAGGATGGCACACCACCGTTTTCCCATCTATCCCACAGCACTGCTGGTAGGAGGGGGAGGAGGGGCACTCTGATACATCTCAAAGAGATGTTCCAGATGTGTTTGCTCCACGTACTTTCCAGCAGGCTGTGACTTAGGGTGACTAACCCTGGCTACATGGGAAGGATTCTTGCTTGCCCCCCTCTTGCTGGACAGCTGCACGTCATATCAGTTTTGACATATGCACAATACACTGAATGAGGAGGTGCACCTGCAGACTTTGTGGCTCGTTCCCTATGGAAAGAGAGTTTATCCCATGCTGCCTGCCTCCTGTACGCCCCAAGCCACCGAGACAGTGAAGAAGCAGGTGATCCCAGAGCTGCTGAGCACAGCCCTCAGTCCAGCTCGTGCCAGCCCTCAGAGCCTTGGCAGCAGAGAGCACAACATGTGGATGCCTTCAAAGCCCAACAAACCACTCCTTGGAAAGCCAAATTCAGAATTTAAGACCAGAGAGGTCTATGAGGATCACTGCAAAGGGTCGGGATATCCCTGCTCAGTTTCGGAGGGAAACATCTCTAACATAACACTGAAAGTGATGCCTTTGAGACAGACAGGGCTGGAGGAGCCAGCATTCCCGGGACCCCCTGCAAGTCCCACCCTCCCACCTCCACCTACTGACTCAGTGCTTCCCCACAGGGGAAGCATCACATCCATGATCTGGTCAGTGCTACACCACAGTGTCACAGCCCAGGTGACACCAAGCAGGAGGTAACAAATAACAGAGGTGCCGACACAGAGGCTGAAGAGGTATCGGGTGTTTCTTGCTGTCAGCAAGCATCTGAGGCCTGAGCTGCCGGGTCATGGCACTCTGAGCATCTACAGCAGGAAAGGTCAGCCTCGCTGCAAACCCTCCTGTCCCCCACTGGGCATGAAGCATCCCTGGCTCAAAGTCTGGCAACAGGCACCGGGAGCAGACAAGAGTTTCGGCTGTTGCCAAGTGCTGGGAATGCTCTTTCTCCCCCACTCCCTCGCTTTACTGGAGTCTTTAATTTTGAGCTCTTTTTAAATTTTATTTCAGAATTACGATTTTCTGGTTGGGGGCAGCAGGGGTTTGAGGAGTGTTGTGGGATTATTGGTTTGTGGGTTTTCTTGTTTGGGTTTGGGTTTTTTTAAACTGACTTACCTAAGTGGCTTTTGAAGCAGTAATGAATTCAAGATGATCCCTTAGCTTATTAAAAACGGCACCAAAATCACCGCCCAGTGTTTCAATTGATTTAACGACACTCAGATGAGTTTATTAAAGGGTGCCTGGGCATTCCCCAGGAAGGAAAAATTGCAGCATACGGGCTGTAACCCTATGATGAAACCTCCTTCTCCCTTTCCTCAGGTCACCAAGCCCCACGTGGTGCTGCAGACAGAGGCAGCAGGGCAGGCAGGCAGACCCAGATTTGTCATCTAAGAGCACACAGGGAGGCTGTCCGGGCATGAGAAGCGACTTTATAGAGGCATGGGGAAGGAAAGGTGTAGTAAAGCAGTGCGGAAGGAGGAAGAACAATAAATAGAAGGAAGGAAAGAAAACACTGGCAGGGAGTGGGGGAAAAAGGAGATTCCCCATAGATAAGTTAAGGGAGAAAAGGCCAAAACAGAGCGCTGACAGACTCTTTTACTGGCTAGAACAGCTTCTTGGCAAGCTCACGAGCGGGACCATGCAAAGGCACAGCTATTCGTTTGCTTCTCCCAGCAGGGCCAGCAGAGGAGGGAGTATTCTTTGGTCTTGGCAGAGCTTAACCATCCTCTTTGTAGGATGCAAAAGCAACTACTGGAATAGGCAACTTTTTCAGATGTGGAAAAAAAAAGATCCCTGGGAGTCCTCCCCTGGGCTGCTTTGCCCATACAATCTCTTCCGCCCTGAGCATCGCGGAAATAAACACTCTCTATCCCTAATGGTACAGTTAACGTAGCACAGCTCATTTCTAAAACAAACCCTTCAAAAGGCCCCAGAAGGATCTGGGGACATTCGAGAGCTGCAATATCCTACAAAAGACACACATCTCAACCCTCTCTTGTGTACTGTCGAATTCTTCCTACTATTTTTACCACCACTAGAGTTAGGAAAACATTTCACCGGGGGTTTATCATTCCACCACCAAAATTACAAACTATTTAGACCAGCCAGGGTTTGCTCTCAGCCTTTCAGGCACCACCAGAATTTTCCTCCCTGCAGTAAGAGGTCTCGTAACTCGCCGAGCAATGCCATACTTTGGCGTTTTGTTTTTATTTCCATCCGCCCCGTTACGCAAGGCTGCCCCACGGAAGAGGCAAGGCACAAGTTGCAGGAGGGCAGCTACGCAGGCTGACTCTTCTTTAACGCAATTAGCTGCTGGAAGGTATGGCTCTGCCAAGACCAGCTGAAAGGACACAGGAAGAGAGCCATCTTGGCATGGTCCTCGCAGGGAAAAAAATAAAAAAAAGGCTGAGCTCGTCAGCTGCCAGCGGGAAGGATACAGCAAAACTGGCTGCAGGGAGAGAATCTAGCGAGCGAACTCGGAAGCAACGAGGAGCCCTCGCTACGAGGCAGGGGATGCCTGTATTTCTGGCATGTGGCTTTGTTTCTACAGTGGCAGGGGTTCAGGCAGGGCATGCTGCAGAGGTGAGAGGAGAAGAACAGCGAGATAAGGCCAAATACACGCGGCAAAAAGCCTCGCTAATGTCAGCTCCGACACCCCTTGTCGAGCTGCTGCACTTACTGGGGTCCTGTCAGGGAAGGGAAGCTCTCACCTCTTAAGCACGGTCTATTATTATTTATAGGTAAGACGATTAAGAGCCCTTAGTGACTGCAGCACCTCGGAGACAGGTCTTAAAGATCTCCGGGTTCTACAATAATCTTTGATTAGGCACTAATTGAGCAGCAGAGTGCTTGTGTATTCAGGGTCTGCAGGCACTGCATGTGGCCCATCAGCACAGAGTTTAAGGGGGAAAAACATCCAAGACCTACCACGTTTAGCCTGGCCAGATGTGCTGCGAACAGGGCAGAGAGGGACATCCTGTGCCGAGAGAAGGGCTGCACCATTCCTACACCCCAAGCGCTGTCACCTCCTTGTCCCCACACCACAGTCTGGTGCTTTCCTTATTTCTGGCTTCACCCAGATTGCTGTACCATCCGGAGCCAGAGGCTGAACGCCTGCCTCGTCCCAAAACACACACACAAACACAAGCAAAGCCAGCACGCCGATCAGAGCACCCGCAGCACTTCAGACGGCACCGAGAGGTGCACGGACTTCAAAGAACTTGCCTGCATCCTTCACATCCACATCTTGTACAGAATAAAGCCACATCCTCACCAGTCTCACCCTTTCAGAGTATCCTCCAAAAAGCTGATGGCAGAGGCAGCAAGGACCAGAGCCCGGAGCTTCAGATGACCCCCAGGCTGCCTCACTAACACAGCTGCACCAACACAGCACACGCAGTTGCATCACAGTTACATCACTCCTGTGCTGCTTGACAGAGCTACACACATCTACTGTCACTGTCTGCAGGCTTGAGAGCTTCCCCAGCAAGACAAAAAGTACCTTTGGATAGGTGAGGTGGCAGAGGGGAAAATAAAAAGCACATTCAGTGTCATTAAAAAAGCAGGGGAGGAGAACAAGTCTTTGATGGTGGATTTGTTTGGTGCTTTTTGGGGGTTGTTTTGGGGCTTTTTTTGTTGTTCTTTTTAAGAATTTACTGCCTTTGTAAGGGTTGAACATGTTCAGGAATTTGAATTTTAAAACCAACACAGCTGAGGAAGACTGACACATCTTTCCTCCTAAAAGTTAAAGGAGAAAAACTTCAAGAGAAAAATGGGATTTGTCTTATGAATGTCCTGACTTACTCTACAGAGAAGTCTGGTCTTGCCAAAGAGCAGTGCATTACGTAGATCCAAAGTTCCTTACAGAAGCTTCTGCTCTCTGTCCTGCCCATCTTTCCTCTGTGTATTAGTTGTGTTTTGAATTCTTGCTGTCTGTTGGGCAGCTTTCCAAATGAAAAGTAAGTCTGCCCTCAGAAAAGGCAGGCAACAGCAAGCTGAGTTCTGACATTACCATCTATGATCAGATCATCATTATGTTCATTTCTAAAATACATTTTCCCCAAAACAACTTTTCAGGGTACACTGGCCAAGTTTCTTTCTTGAAAATCAGCTCCGTCTGTGATGAGAAATCAAAGGTGGACTCTGAACTGGTGGGTGATTAAGACTGATCAGACGCTTCCCAGGGAAAATTTTCTATATAGGTTATTCCAGCGAGTGAGACAAAAATAATTTAGGAATCTTTTTACAGCAACTCGCCGCTGTTGCACAGGTCACGTATTAAAGCTGAAGGCAGCAGAAAATTCGAGGCTGTTTGGCAGCCTGGAGAGCTCAGAATTCTTACAAAGAAGTGGGCGACAGAGGAGAAATCTGACAATCCAGTCGGGGTTTTAATGTTTCTCCAAAAAGCTTTCCTTTGGGCCATGATGGGCTGGTGATGGGCCGGTAACAATGGACCATCATGAACTTTTAATGGACCATCCTAACCAGCCTTCTTTTTGTTTTCCTGACTCCTCCCTTCCCAAGTTAATAAATAAAGAGCTTAAAAACAAAAGAAGCAGGCTCTTAGTTACGCTAATTTTACCTCTCTGGCTATTTGGATGGTGATAGGGAAGGCGATAAACCATTTAAGATAACAAGCTGCAGGAGATTTGCAGAATACAAAGCGACCTGTCCCCAAAATGCACAGACTGAATAACGCTCTGCATATGCTCAGGACAAGTTACCCCAAGGTCAGCCTCGCAGAGGTGGTCAAAGAGGTGCTTTAGGAGATACACAAGAAGCTTAAAAAAAGGTCCGGAGCAGCATTTTTTCCTCCGCAAAGCAGAAAAGAAAAACTTGCTATCTATTCTGACAGCACAGGAACTAAGCACCCCTACTATTCTGTGAAGGAAACTAAAAAAAGGCTAATTCGGGATTAAAAAAAGAAAAAAACGTAAATCCGAAATACCAAATGAGCAGATAGTTTCATAGTTCAGCAAACAACATTTTTATGCAGCATACACAGGACTCGCACACCCGATCGCCACAAAAGCCTGAAGTGCTCTTAGAAGTAACCCTGCTAACAAGGCAAGCCTCACTCTTTTGGCACAACTCAAAGGACTTGGAGGGCACATGAGCAGGGCTGCAGCTCAAGTATCACTCCTTCCTGCCCTGCAGCTGGCAATTCCACCAACTCACAAAAACCAACCAAAGCGCAACCGATTAAAATTCCCAGAAGGAAGAGAAATCGCCCTGAACTCGAGTCACAACAGAAGCGTGTCCCCACTGCTTCATTAAGCAGAGAGCAGAGGAGGTCACCGAGTCCTGCCCACGGAGCAGCAATAAGGCAGCGTTACCTGCCTGGAGCATCCGAGCATGGGCAGGTGGGACAAGGGGAAGATGAAGGAGAGGCACAGAGGTGATGACCACCCAGAGCCAGGCCAGGGGTGCTGCTCACCTGGTTCCATCCTGAGCGCTGCAGTTCACGTCCGCGCCGTACTCGAGGAGATGCCGCACGATGCTCAGCCAGCCCCTGGCACAGGCCTCGTGCAGGGCACAGTAACCCGCGTTGTCACGATGATTCACATCACACGCCTTGTTTTCCAAACAATACAGAACCACTTCCTGGAAACAGGAGGGAAAGCAGATGAACATCGAGTTATTTATTGCTGCGTAAACGCGCGGATTTCTCTGCTTGAAGGGAAAGGGGCAAAAGACAAAATCCCTACGGTATGCTGTGTTACCCTCTGTGAGATCGGTGAGTCAAAAGGAAAATAAAAGGGGGAGCTGTTGACAGTCCTGTCTGTTCAAGAGACATAGCAGAGACTGTTAACTTCCCTGAGTAGACTAGTTTGGGCAAAGTGACACTGAGCTCCGTGCCACGCAGGACCCTGTAACCTCCAGCATCAGGAATTGCCACAGAGGGAGAACGCGAAAATTTCGCGGACAAAACTCACAATGTTCCAATTCTGAAAACTTCCACACGTAAAGCTAGCGGGAAGGTTGTTACTCTTACATCTGCATTTTTAGCAGAAAATTCTGCAAGTGCAACAGCAGCACAGCCAACGTCAGTTTGATTTTAAAAAGAAAAAGTGCGCGACCCGAAACAAAACACATTTAAGACACACAAAGGATGGTTTGCTATCGGCAAACAAAAACCAGCCTGGCTCTATCGAGATCGGGGAAATCCCATTTTCACCCACCCCGGTTTTCTGCATGCAGAACTAAAGCCAGGCGCCAGGTTCCAATAACGAGCCCGGCGCCGCAGGAAGCCATGTGAATTTAACACAATTCATCTTGCAGTCAAATACACCACGCTCCAGAGCCTGGGCCAGGCTCAGCTCCGCGCTGCCGTGCAGCCTTGGAACAATGACTGCTCCATCACTCAACCAAAAATTTAGGATGGTGCGAGTCTTCCTCGACTCGCGTCGGATGCGAAAGAAAGCAAAACAAAACAAACCACATTTCTAAGAGGCGTTCAACGCATAAAATAGCCCCCATGTTCCCAGATCAGTGGTAAACCATTAATTTTGCATTTGAGTGACATCCTTGCAAAGCCAGATACAGCACGGAGGGGGCGAGCGCTTGTTTTGCCAAAACAAGAGAATAAACTGACGACGGGCGCAATGCATTTATTCTTCCCGTCTCAAAATAAACCGGAAAGCCCGCAATAATCTGTGCTCTGGGTACACCTGACTCGAGAGCCGGTATCCAGGATACAGCATGAAGCTGCTCTTTTAGCAGGCCCTCACTAACCAAGCTAGAGCTGAGAGCTAATGAGTTGCCTGTCCCCGGCTCCGGAGCATCCCCTGCACCTGCCCCCGGGGAGGCACCCACCTACCCCCGGGGCACCCCCGGTTTAACCCGGGACCCCACAGTCCCACCCCTCACCCAACAGGGGCTCTTAGCGCTCCTGCTAATCAGCCCAGAGGCCAAAAATCAGTCCAGAACAGATGCTCTTTACCCTGCACATGCTCAAGAAAGGGCTGTGCAAAATTATACTCCGGAGGTATGAATTCTCCTTCAAATCCAGACCACCCTGCCAGGCAAATTAGCAGATGGATATAGGTAGCAGAAGCAGTTGCCATATTCAGCTCCACTTTTAGCATGCAGCTACCATTTAAAATAGATTTTGCAACTCAAAATAAAAGATGTTTCATCTATTTCTGTAAAGAGGAAAGGCTCGTCCTAGGGTGGAATACCTACTACTGGACAAAAAAGATAATTTTGTAGGGCAATTCTGTGTTAAGAGGCTATAAGAAGAATGTCATTAACCACAAAATGTAACCATAAAGACCATAAAACTCTACATTGTTAATTAATTAAATGCCTCATTAACTTTTTTTAACATGATTTATTCAATTTACAAAAAAATTAGCCATCATTGCCGAATACAGGAACATGTGGTGCCACAAACACACTTTTGGTTTCACAGGCATTTCTCACTGAGGTTCAGGGAAGGCTGTGAGAGTGCCACTGTGCAATTTAATGTCTGTTCAAGTGCTCTATTTAAACCAGCAATCTGAAAATCACTTGCACAGAGTCAAACTAGAACATAACCAGACACCTGCACCTCTGCTGCTTGCAGTTTCTTAGCCAAACCGAAAGTCAAAATACACAAATATGCATGGCCCATCCTCATTTACAAAGAGCTGCCCTTCTTATATACTCCTTTTCCAAGGGAAGAGGGTCAGCATCCCCCATGCCCCAAAAAGCACTATTCCCCCACACCCAACCTCGAAACACAGCCCTTGGGAGAGGCATTATATGCTGAGCATTAACACAGCCCCCCAACATCATACCAAACCCCAGAAGTGATACCCATTCCTGGGCAGGATGCAGGAGCCCTAGGGCAGCTGTGCAAGACAGGATGATGCCCTGGAGCTCCTGTTCCTGACAGTGACACTGGGAATTCCCCCTGTCTGGATGACCCCTGCCTTCACATGTGTTTAACACCCCCATCACACACCACACACTCAGCTAATTTCACTGCTTTCCCAGGAAGGATTCAATAGCAAACTGATGAGAGAACTTTCCCAGTCCACTGTCATGGTTTCACCCCAGGCAGCCGCCAAGCCCAGGCAGCCACTCACTCACCCCCCAGCAGCAGGACCAGGGAGCGAATCAGAGAATCACAAGGGTCAAAGGTGGAAAACTTGCGGGCTGGGATAAAGACAGTTTAAAAGGGAAAGCAAAAGCCATGCACACAAGCAACGCAAAACAAGGAATTCATTCCCCGCTTCACACGGCTGGGCAGGTGCTCAGCCATCTCCAGGAGAGCAGGGCCCCATCCCACGTATCCGTGACTTGGGAACACAAACGCCATCACTCCAAATGTCCCCCCCTTCCTCCTTCCTCCCCCAACTTTACACACTGAGCCATTATGTCACACGGTCTGGAATATCCCTTTGGTCACTTTGGGTCACCTGTCCCAGCTGTGTCTCCTCCCAGCCTCCCATGCCCACCAGCCTCCTCACCAGCGAGGCATAGGAAAAGCAGGAAAGGCCTTGGATCTGTGTAAGCCCTGCTCAGCAATAACAAAAACATCCTTATATTATCATCACTGTGTTCAGCACAAATCCAAAACACTGCCCCATACCAGCCACTGGTAAGGAAATTAACTCTATCCCAGCCAAAACCAGCACATCCAGATACACACCAAAAACCAACATGAAGCACAAAGACAGCCAGTGTTTCCTCTCACATCAAATTCATTACACAAGTCTTCTGTAATTTTTTTCCCCAAAAAGACTCTACGCTCCCTGTAATTCCCTCTTCACAAAAAGTAAATTACCATTTTAAGACTACCATTATCTCTCAAGTAATTTGTTTCAAATAGTGAAAACAGAATGGATTCGAGAGTGCCCATACACTGGGACGGGTTGGTAACATCCTGCTGAAGCATGGCCTGGCACAGGAGCCTAGGAAGGAAAGGGCAAAGCTTCCCACCAGCTTCACCAGGGATTTCCAGGGCCAATGACCATTTGCTGCACTGACTTTAAGTTGCCTTGCTGGCTGCAGCCCTGCAATTTATCTGACCAGACACAAGCCGCACTTGTCCTTCGACATTTCACACTCACATCAGCTCTCACACATAAAATTGTACTCGCATGTGTCGTGCTTCCTGCGATGATCTGGGGCACATCTGCACCGTGGGATCGAGAACAGGGCAGAGGCACATGGCCTTGCAGCATTTGGGCTCCCCACGGGTCCAGCAGCGACACTCACAGCTTGCCAGCACCTCTGCGTGCTGAAGGGCTTGGAGCAGGATCCCTGCACAGCCTCAGGGCATCCCTGCTGCACAGGCAGGCAGGCTGCCAAGGGCAGGCACGAGCTCATCCGGTCTCAGGGCAATACAGCATTCCTGCCAGGGCTCGGTGGTGCCCAGCGGTGCCAGCCGCTTCCAGCTCCGAGCCCTGAATCAGCACTCGGCTCCCTGTGCGAGCTGTGGCCCTGATGATGCAAACTCGTCTGCCGGCCCTGACACCAAGCTGGCAGAGGGACACCGGGCTGCCACCGCAGCAGCCACAGGAAGCCCCCACGTGCCCACCACAGGTTGCTGCCCTGCTAGTAGGGGTGGCAGAAAACTGACCTGTGCACTGGCCATATGTCACAGACCAGCACATTACCTTGACTCATCCAAATTTTTCTTTTTTTTTTTTTTTAATAGAGGAATTTCTTACTTCTTGATCATTCTCACTCTTTCGGCAGACAGAGGAAATTCAGCTTTCTACTAACTGCAGTAGTCTCATCACCAGCAGCAAAAACCCCTCAGCTCTGGAGCTTCCACAGATGATCAAACTGTCACAGCACACCACGGGCCAAACACAGCCCCGACACTGTGGCACAGCCACCCACCACTCTGGGCCAAAGACACACACAGTGTCAGAGTCTTGCAGCAGTTTGGGTGCATGGACAGGGCTCTTTCCCTGCCCTGCACTCCACCAGCAGCAGAACTGACTGCTGCACAGTCAACACCACCCGAACAATCAAATCAAATGAGCTGAATACTTAATCCTATTACAAACATGGTGTTCGCTTGAACTTTTGGGTGAATTCAAGCCTGAAAACAAAATCCCCAGCCAGGTGACAGTGGGAAGGCGTGGTGGCAGACAAGGTTACCCACACCCTGGTGAGCCTGGGTATCCCCAGCTTTCTGCAATCAGCCAGCGCAGCAGAGAGCTCCTGCTGTCAAAGCAAATGGAGAGCCCTGGGCTCCTGCTCGAGTGAGATGTCAGCCTATCACTAAATTTGGGAGCTGCTCCCATGGAGCTGTGCTCAGCAGAGGTACAGGCACAGAAAGCCAAGTGCCCAAGCACACTCACCCTGACAGACGCCGTGCAGGAAGAAAATACACACCAATAGCTTGGAGCACATGCTACAACACATTTTAATTTTGGACCCACAGAAAATTAAACCATTTAAATTATGGAGAATCCCGCAGCAATGTTGTAACAACCACTTCTCCCAGCTAGAGCTGAAGTGCCCTGGGTTAAAAGAAGCCTTTGTCTAGGGTAAACAAAACCTTTCCAACAAACTCTGTCTTCCAGAGCTAGACAAGGCCTTGCTCCACACAAAAGCTCTCCAGCTGTACAAAGGGCATTTCAAGGTTTCAGCAAAGCCACAAGGCTGGGCAGGCCCCACCTGGACCTGGGCTGATGCCACCTTCCCGCGTGGGGCTCAAGCCCAGCTCAAAGGTCCGAGCAGCCCTCTCAGAGCCACAGCAAACTCTGCAGCCATGCCAAGGGCAGCAGTCGCTCTCTGCAAGGAAACACCTCTGCACCAGATCTGAAATCGAGCAAGAGCGATGCTCATACCTACATGTCCATATTTCCCCAATAAAAGCGTGCTTCAAAACGGCAGAGCTAAGGGATTCATCGGTTTCTGATTTTTGTAGCAACAGGGGGCCCCTTTCATTAGACAATATTGTTCCAGCTACAGCAAGCAGCTCCAGACGCCGAGTACAAAGCATGCAGAGTGCTCCTATGATGCATCTGATCATGCAAGAGGACACTCCAAGCGCTACATCCTGTGTCACATACCAGATACTCCTTGGAGAGAAGAACAAAAAATAAAACCCTCCTCCTAAACTACACGCTCTTCACGAACAACAAAAGCAGGAAACATACAGCTCATTAAAGAGCACCATAAAGATTACTTGGGGGAAAAAATTAAATAAATAAAAGACATGCGTTCTGTTTGCGGATGGTTTATATTTAAAGGGAAGTGAGGGTTACCAATAAAACTTTACCCTTCTCTCATTCCCGTGGGATGCTGCTCACCCTGCATCCCTGCCAGCTGACCCAGCAGCGGTGGGAGTCATTCCCACTGCAACCTGCCTCCGAACCCCACACGCCAGGGACGGGAGAGCAGCAGGGGAACAGGGGCTGCAAATTTCAACGACCCAGCGGAAAGCTGCCACTTTGCAGAATTTCCATCCATAAAACTGGGAAGAGGATTTTAACTTCTGAAATAACGAGACCCCACCATCCCGCGGGGCGCCGGGGGAGCCTTACCTCATAGCCCAGGCGTGCCGCCCGCTGCAGCAGCGTCTCCCCCGCATTCTTGTTGACGATCAGGCGCCGCGCCTCGGGCGGCATCGGCCGGCTCGGGGTGGTCTCCTGAGGGGGGCTGGTGATGGGCAGTGGCGTGGGCTGGGGGACAGGGAGCAGCGAGGGTGTCTGCGGCAGGCGCTCGTATGGCTTCTGCTCATAGGGCTTGGCTGGCGAGGAGTCACAGTCTGAAGTGGGCTCAGGTCGCTTCCTGACTTTCCTCGTTACCGTTACCTGTCAAAACCATTATGGTGAAGGGGTTTTTATCTTTGTTTCCACAGTGCAGTGATGGGACTGTGTTTTGTCAGCAAGGAATTACACTTTCCTACTCGTATTTAATTTTTTAAGTAAGACCCGGTACAGCTTTTAAACACAAAATGCTTCACCCCTGCAACGGTGCCTTCACCTAAGGTTAAGGAAAGCAAACATAAAATGTGCAAAGCATCCACAGATGAATCTGAACGCAATCCCCGCTACCCTGCATGCACGACAGCACGTTAGTTTTAAGCAAGCTGGCTCTGCCTTCTCAGAGGCCGGTGAACAATTAAGTCTAAATAAAGATACCTTATCTTCAGCATTTTCGATATCTGTCGTGTCATCCCCTGTCAGAGATGACCTCCTTCTCCTCTCCTGCAGTGCCAAGTGTTTTGTTTTACACTGACGTTTCCCTGATGGCTTCTCACACTCGCTGTATTTCGGCAGCAGAGATGCATGTTGGAAATCCTCCTCTTCGTCTGTGTACAGCCCATCTGTCTTCCGGCTTTCTTTAATTTTCTGCTGTTTGGCAGCCAACCTCGAGGCTGGAGTACAGCTTGGCTGAGCCTGCCTTTTGCTGTTTGCATTGGTGGATGAAAGGCTCTTCATGTGCGGAGACACCGGGAATACGGGCAAGCCTAAATGGGAAGGAAAGGCATTACACATCGCATGGTGCGTTAAAAGGAAAATGCATTGCTAGCACTTAACACAAGCTCCTCGACTGCTTAAGAGATCTACAATTACATTTTCAAATCATTAATATTTTAAGCGTTCCACATCCAAACTGTAAATAGCATCTCGCCCGTTGATGCTACGCTAACTCTTATCGGGCTCTAATAAAAACCCCTGAATGAAATGCCCCGCGCAGGTGCCGGGCAGCACCGGGGCCTCAGGGATGAGTGCCAGGCCAGCTTGGCAGTGCCGCAGCCTGGCCACCACGGGCAGAGCAGAACCGCTGCAGCAGGGGGAAAAACTCGCCTCCTTACCTGGGACTGCCTGATCTGAAAGGGAACCAACTCCTCCAGCAGCCTGGGCCCAGCCCGGCTCCTCGCACAGCGATGGCGAGGGAAGAGGGGACAGGGACAAAGGTGGCAGCATGGGTCAAGTGTTAATGGGACAGCACAGGTGGGAACGCTGAGCTCAGCCCCAGGACAGCCATAAGACAGGGAACATCTCCTCGGCAGCATTTTGACTTCAAAAGCAAGCCAAGAGAAGAAAGACTACTCAAGGAACTGTCCCTGCAGAAGCTCTGTGCAAGCTCTCTATCGGAATGCACAGGGATTGTGCAGGAAAAGCAATCAGATGGTTTCTTTCCCCAAGAACGCCATCCAGATGCGAGTTTTTCTGTGACATTAAGGCAGCAAGGCCAGTGCTCTGCTGCCTGTGGCAGAATACTGGCAGGGCTGGCTTTTCTCTAGGGGTTAGCTCCAACAAGCTGGATCCCACAATATGGGCCACATGCAAAAAGCATGGTTAGTTTTGGGGTTTTTCTTCAGAGTGCAAGCAGGTTTACAATAAAACAAGGACAGGAAAGTTGACTTTTTATAGCCTGAATTTACCTTGGGAAGAGAATTGAGGTGACCTCAGAACCAACTCCTCTGCAGAAAAATTAAAGGCTGCTGGAAAGGAAGGGACACTTCAGCCAAACAATACCACACCACCAAGAGAAGGTGTGGAAAAACCCCACAGAATGTGAAACAGGCTCCTTTGCTACAAGAAGTCTCTGAAGTGATGCTACTTTCAGAACAGAAGAGGTGGCAGGAGCAAATAAGCAGGTACTCAGAGGAGAGACACCCTCTCTTAAAGAGATTCAGGTCCAGAGCCAGTCAGTAAAATAGAAGATAAAATCTAGAATCCTCTTGGTGGGCAGTTTCACACTTCAGTCTTCCTTTAAATAGATCTGTGAAAGCAACTCACAGAAGGCTTTCTAGATTAAGGATGAAAACAGAAATCCCTCAGTTCTTTTGAGCCACTTTCTAGAAAAAGACGCATACCACGGCTTGCCAAGCAGATGTCAGGGAATATATGGGACACATGATGTGCAGATTGTTCAGCAAAAATCATCTAAGTTTTTCAGGCTTTGCAATACTGAAGGAAGGCACCTAGTTGTAGGCTGAGCCTATGGATGAAAGGCTGTCTTTCCAACTCTGTAGACAGCACGAAGTAAGGAGTGTTTAATTCTCCTGTTCCCAACTAACCTAATTGAGTTGCATGTGAAAAGCCCAATTCCAATGCAGAAGTACCATCATTACCTATTTAATCACTTACTAAAAAAAAAAAAAAAAAAAAAAAAGAGGAAAAGACGAAGGAGGACACTNAGCAGTGAGGAGCTCTGGTGAGTGCAAACGGAACAAACTGCTGCATGCAGAAAAACTACAATAGAATGAAAAACTCACAGGTCTGGAGAAGAACAGAAACACTGAAAGGATGGAGGAAAAAAAAACACAGGAAGCTTATCTCAAAGAACTGCATGCTTTCCCATGCAGAGATGCCGAGGCACTGAAAGCAGAAGTTTAATCACCACAAAAAATGTGTACTCCTGCCTGCAAACTCCACATCAACTCTGTGCTTCACTCTGACCCTCCACAGTGGTGACAGCAGGCACCAGGCTAAACGTGCACCAGAGCTAAGAGATGGAGAGTAACTATGCTATGCCCAGGAGCTTCAGGATCAGTAACATTGCAAGAGGCCAGCATTACCCAAGAAAAGCCAAGCATCAGTCTGGGAAATGCAAGACAACACGGACAGAAAAGCAGCAAGTGATTGATGCTGGAATTCCACCCCATCTTTCTGACCACACGAAGGGAAAAGAAAAACAAGAATGAGCAGGAATATACCTAAACATCCATGGAAAAAAAGAAAACCCAAACCAAAAACCCCAAAAACTCAAGCCTCTGACTGATGTGGGTTGTGGCAAGTGTGACTCAGAGCAGGACCTGTCTCCCTTTCCCGCAGGAGCGGGCTGCCGAGAGGTCCGTGCGGAAAAGCAGCTGCTGCCGCGTCACCTGAATGCTCGCTTGTTCAGCTCCCACCCCAGCAGCTGCCTCCTCCTGCCTGCCAAGCTGTGGCTGCCACGCTGCTGCAGCCCCAGGCAGCTCCGAGGGGCTGGCACGGGCTTCCCAGTGGGCGAGATCCTGCTGGCTCCTCTCCCCAGGGCTTTTGTCTCCGCGCTGCTCGGGCTTTCTCCTCGCACCGGCTGAGCGGCTGCGGCTCCCCAGGGGAGCATCACAAGGGCTGGCACTGCACTGCCAGCAGCTCGGGGTTATTGCTCAGCTGGGACCCCAGCAGACACCGTTGCTTCTGCCTTGGTCTTGGGGCTGGGCAAGCAGCCTGATGCCCTGAGGCTGCAGTTTCCCCCTGTTCATGGACCTGCTGCACACCAGAGACACAGCACGGCATCCCCTTGCAAGCACCATCACAGAATCGTGATATGGTTTGTGTTGGAAGGGAGCTCAAAGATCATCCACTTCCAACCCCCTGCCATGGGCAAGGACACCTTCCACTAGACCAGGCTGCTCAGAGCCCCATGCAGCCCAGCCTTGAACCCTTCCAGAGATGAGGCAGCCACAATTTCTCTGTGCAGACTGTTCCAGTGCCTCACCACTCTCACAGTCAAGAATTCCCTCCTAATAACCTAATCTAAGCACACCCTCTCTCAGCTTAAATCCATTACCACTTGTCCTATTTCTATACGCCCTTGTCAGAAGTCCCTCTCCAGCTCTCTTGTAGCCCTCTTTAGGTACTGGAAGGCACTAGAAGGTCTCCCCAGAGCCTTCTCTTCTCCAGGCTGAACAACCCCAACCCCCTCAGCCTGTCTTCAGAGCAGAGGTGATCCAGCCCCTGATTATCTTCTTGGCCTCCTCTGGACTTGCTGCAGCAGATCCACATCCTTCCAATGCTGGGGGCCCAACAACTCGACACAGCCCTGCAGGTGGGGTCTCACAGGAGCAGAGCAGAGAGGCAGAATCACCTGCCTCGACCTGCTGCCCACACTGCTTCGGATGAGCACAACTTGGGGTAACAAGCCCAAAGTCAGAACCCTCCATGTTCCCAGAGATCTGCAGGCAGGAGTGGCAAATCTTCCTGCTGTTAGACTAAGGCTTCAGCAGCACAGAGGCAGCCCTCAATGTCCTGCCACAGCCTGCTCCTTGGGGTACAACCAATTTCCCAGCAGCAGAGACTACCACATCTGCAGGCACTGCTTGAGCACAGGGAACAGCTGGTCCCAGCCCAAATTTAAAAAAAAAAAAAAAGCTGCAGGTGAGTGTATATTCTCATACTGACAGTATCTGCTTGCTTAAGAAAAGTTTGAGGACTAGTTCTGAGCAAGACAGATAAGCTGGAAGTCTCCATTCCCATGGGACTGTCACACAGAGGATGCTCTGTCACACAACAGGGAAAAATGTCCTCATCCCAGTCAACTAAGAACAAGGAGATTCCAAAGTTTACACTTCAACAGGGCTGGAGGAGAATCAGCAAATGATGATGTCTGAATGATATCCAGTGTCTCTGCACAATGAATAGTGAGGCACAATTTAGTCAAGTTTATGGTTTTACAGCAGCTTCCAAACCCAAGAGGTTTTTCATAGCCATAGGGCGACTGAATCTAAATGCCTTTGGGAATGGTGCATAAATTGGGAGCCACCTCTTTTCCTTTCCCGAGGTCATGAGCCTGTCACTGCCACAGAAGGCATTGCAGGGGAAAGTGAGAGAATCCTTACACAATGCAGTTTCTTGTTAGTGACCCTCGTTTTATCTTTACAAGGTATCTCTCTCTGAAAGTACAAAGGGGGGCAGGTGATGGGCAGGGGTGGCTGAGCTGATACCATGCTCACCAAGGCAACACAGAAAGCAAGGAAGTAAGAGTCAAAGCTCCTTTTAAACCAAGTTTTGATCTCCTGCTCCACAAATCCTTTTGGAGAACCTTCCCCATCAATAAGCATCAAAGTTTGGGGGTTTCTGCCCTCAGATAATCCTACCAAGGAGAAGGACAGATGAGGAACTTTAGGACGGAAAGGAAGTTGATACTTTTGCCTGTGAGTGTTTCAGAGGTTTGTGAAGGAGGAAGGACCCAAATGCCATACACAGAGCTCCTGCCCCCAGAAGTAGTCTTTCCTCAAAAACAAGCTGAGGGCTTGGAGAGGTAAGAGCAGGAGAAGAGAAAGAAGAGGGAATTGGCCCTATGGACTGCTTGATTCCATTCCCCATCAGTTCTCTGGCCCGGCCAAGCTACAGCAGCAACAAATTGCAGGGAAGGAGAAAAGCATCAGAGCAGAAAATGTGCCCAGGGGCTGAGGACAGTAAGGACAGGGGAGTGACCTGTCCATCCCCATGAGAATTTGGCAAATTGTATCCACAGGCTCTTCCCCAGGAGAAGGAATGGACAGAAATGGGAGAGTGGATGGGGAAAAGGAGGAAGTGGAGTGAGGGGGAAAGAAGCTGCCAGAAACAAGTCAAGGAAAAATTATATCCTTTAAGGAAGCGAACCCCTAGGAGAGAGCTGCTGGAAGACCTCTTCCAAGGGGCCAGGAACGGGGGTGACACAGGTTACAGGACATGCTCAGGATGAACCATCCTTGTCAGGAGGAGGATGAGCTTTGCTCTGGAGCATATGGCCTGGGAAATGCAGGGGAAGCCAGCAGTGCTGAGGGTGCTGGAGGTGTTGGGTTCCCAAGATCAAGAGCTGCTACAGCTGTGCTGACGGTGTTTCAGAAGCTCACAGCCCCTCAAATCCTACGTGCGGTTAAACGCCCTTACACCAGCTAGCAGCCTTTTGCTCCCTCCCTCACCCACAAGCATGCCCCCATTTTAAGACCCCCCCAGCTCTCCTCTAGAGGCATAAATTTCATCTTCACATCATCTACAAAAATATTTAAAGCCAAAACACACACGCACACACACACACAAACACATAGTTACACACACATACACAAACATTTTCTTGTCTGACAAGTATCAGCTACAGTGCAATTCTTAAAGAGGAGGTGTCAGTCCTTATATAAATGGACATCTACAGAAATATATATATAATGAAAAAAAAAAAAGAAAGAAATAAAAGAAAGCTCTCAACAATTCCTTAACATCGGTGGCAGCATGCGTCACTGTAAATGCTAAAGCCAGCTGGTTTCCCTAGTAGTCTCTGCATACCTTGTTCATTGTCACTTGTTTTGAGGGACTCTTCAGACCAACTTCTATTGCTTTTGGCCTCTGACCTTTTCTTGGTGTGCCTTTCTTCTGTGAAGTCTTTGACCTTTGCAGTGGCCTCTGGCTGAACAGCCTCAGCTAAATCTTTCCTGCTTTGCCGGCCCAACTTGCCGGACGGGGATCTCTCTGGTGACACCTGCTGCTCCCATAGTTCCCTAAGATGCTGCAGGTGACGCTGCTTTTTGGGATGGAGCCCTGTTAATTCAATGCACACCTTCAGGTTGGTCACCTCATTACAATTGGGCTCTTCTAAGTGGTTAGAGGAATTGTTTGTCATTTCCCTCTCAGGCCAGTCATCTAATGGAAAAATAACTAAAAATTAATCAAAAAGCCCCCTCAACTTAAAACAAAAGCTACATTTCACTTTCGGGGCATATAGTCTCAGCTTTACCACCACACTATGCATTTTAAAGGTTCGCTCATTAAGGGTTACATGCACTACAGTAACTTGCACTGCTGTGGCTACAGTGTCCAATGACTAGTGCTTTATCCTTACATACCAAGTTTTTTTATATATACATATATATATACACATATATATACATACATATATATACATATATATAATTTAAAGTGAAATGACAGTGCTCACATTAGTAACTAGCAAGTTCAAAAATGGAAACACATTAAGCCAAAGGGACGTTCCTTTCACAAGACATTCCTTGAGAGAGACCAAAGCAAAATGCTGTCTTACCTTTGGAGTTCTTCTTCTTTTTTGCTTTTGATACAACTTCGTCCTGCAGTTCATCCACAAAGCTTTCATTTTGGCTGCCATCATTTTGCACTCTCTCACCAGAGTGTTTACGCTTCCTGTCCAGACGTGGACATGAATGTTGGCCAATATCTTCTGTTGGCTGTTCTTCCGCCTTTTCATACACAGAATGTCTCTCTAAATAGCATTTCTCATTTGAGAGATCCTTTTCCTCTGGAGTTTCAAGAAAGTGACCTCGGCTGTTTTCTGTACTACTAAAGTTACCTAAAAATAAAAAACAAACAAACACCACAAGACCTAATAAATACAACGCAATTCACTGTGAGAAGGCTTTGCTCTCTGATCTCTTCAATGTCATCTCCATCATGACTTATGGCTCACGAGGCATACAAATAAACACAAAACTGTACTTGGGAACAAGTCTCCTCTGGCCAGCCTAAGGCAGCAGTTTTCTCAACAGTTAAGCACAAAACCCCCAAAAGCACACTATTTTGTGTTGTTTTTACATTAATTTAAGAAGCACAATATTCACAATACTTGTATCCATAGAAACATCACAATATGTTTTTTTTAAATAAAGAAACATCTTTAGATACTGAAAGCACAAAACCCTTTTCAGAAAGCAGCCTCACCCCCCTAAACCATGGCAAGTAACAATCCAATTCAAAAATACCTTCTGATGACAACCAAGTATTAGTCGTCCCTTAATTCCCAATCTTTCACTAACTTCTCCCATGGAATTGCAGAGTCTGACTTAAAAGCATTCATCCCTTCTTCGGGAGATATAAATGGGATACAGAACACGCACACACGGACACAGAAATATCACTAAGAATAGCTGTGATATTTTGCAAAAAGCACTACTTGAATCCAAGGTTATAAAAAGGCTTCCTCACTTCAAGTAACCAGCCAGTCACTGTACCTCACATGATCTCTGTCACCTTCTTTTAAAACAGACCTCACTTTTTTCAAGGAGTATTTCCAGCAACAGCAAAAGGGCGAGCTCTGAAAAGCTTACTAGAAACTAGTCTGGCAAATTAGCCACAAAAACACCCATGCTGCCTCGCCTGCACTAACTTCAGCTTCCATCCAATACTGTTTGCCCAAATCCAGAGACAGCCTAAGTAATTTTAAATGGATGCTTGATTTAAAATTACACTTAATCACCATCTTGAATAACGTTATTTTCTTGGGCTTAACCGAACTAGCAAAGGCAAGGTTAGGCAGAAATGCAGTACAGACTGCAACACAGATAATGAGCTTCCCATTTACAATTCTCACAAACAAGTTGCGTTTCCCACGTGTTTTAGCCCTCCTGGCTGACCAATACTCCACACCTCTGCCGCTGTTTGGCAGACTGTATGCTCCATCCTACTTCCCCACGGCCCACTGTCCCTTCTCTTCCTTGCCCTTCCTCCTCCTTGGCCTTCCTCCTTCTCCCACCTCTCTTCCTGCAAACACATCTGCTGGTTTCCTACCTGGACTCCTGACAGCTCTGTTGCCCTTCCCTCCCACGGATCCTCCCTCTCTTTACTCAATCTCTTGCCCTGTCCTGCCTGGCCCTCAACTTCTGCTCTTCCCCCTTATCAGGGCTGACATTGCTCCCCTGCAGCCCCTTCTCCCCTCCTGTCCCCTCCAGGACCCACCACCGGCAGCCTCTGGATGCAGCCCAACTCCATCCCACCTTATCTTGACAGCACCTTCCGACAGTCCTGCCAAGCCCTCCTGGTTTCATGACGGTCTTGAAATACCTGCTGTCAGCAGTGGAAGGCTGGGGGGCTGGTGAGAGGAAATCTCCCGGATGAGATTTCTCCTCACCACACCTTGGAAATGGCTCCATGTAGCACCGAGGGCTCTGGAAATGTTTGCAGGCACCAGAAGACACCCCAGCATAATTTTTACACTGCTTGGGAAGCTGCCTGCAGGGCTGCTTATAAAACAGCACAAGATATTGGCCAAGAAAAATCATAACAAAAGCCGACTTTCTGCAGGCGAGCGGGACGCTCGGGCTGCTCCGCTGTTTGGCGATGCTCCTCTCCACAAGGCCGTCTGGCCAACACATGCTCCCTCCAAGACTTTAAAACGCACTTTGTCACACTTCTTCCAGCCAACAACGCTGAAATGTTCCAGAGAACAGGTATCTCAGCTTACTGCGACCGTGCCTCCAAATCGCAGTGTCCCCCCAGATCAGAACAAATCTGGCAGCGCTCTGTGCTCGCACATCTGGCATGAAGACGCCGCCCCACAGCTGTACCCTATAACCACACCAAAAGCACCAGCAGTCCTGTTTCACACAGCACAAAAGCAGCTGGCCCAGACACGTTTTAAGTATCACTATAGAAATAAATGCTTCTATCAGATTTCATTTTACATTTTTAATGCAATCTGCTGTTTTCCTCCTTTCATAAGGAAACATTATACTTCTGTGGTCAGCTTCCCTGAAGAGATCAGGTAAGGGCACTCTCAGCCATGCTCCTGCTGTTTTAGAGCCTTCTCGTCTCCTGCAGCACCAACAGCTACACGCCATGGCTCATGCTGAGAGTCACTATATCGGGATAGCTTTCCTGCTCCTAACACTGTCTGGCCTGAGAAAAGGCAGGCACATCCTGACCAATTCCCAGAGAAGCTCTTGCAGGGTCAGAGGAAGTAGCAGGGTGTAGGGCGGGGGGGGGTGATGGTCTTAATCTTTACGGCTTGCAGGAAACAGCAAGCTAATTCCAGCTTGCCACCACCGAAAGCGACCTGCTGCAGATTAATTCCTCCTCTATCTGCAAGAGGACTTGGCACGGGGATGCCGAGAGCCATTCGCTCAGACTGCGCTGGAAAATAAAGAGGGGAGAGACCTCGCTAACAGCTTGTCACTGTCAGCATTCTTCCAGGGCTCCGCACGCTGGGACGAACAGCACACACCTACTGAGGCTCATCCAAAACACCCTCGCTGCCAGCAGCTCCGCGACACCTTGGCCTCCGCTCCCCTGTCACACCCGAGAGGGACCCTCAGGGGACCAGAGCTACATCTCCGCGGCTGCCGAGGCAGAAATCCCTCTCAAGGACCACCCGCTGCACACGCGGCTCTGAAATCCGTCCCGCTCGATGCCGCTAAAACCATTAGGGAAGCGGCATCTCCACGCACTAATCCCGGTTGTGTAATCAGCCTGCATCGGCGCGGAGCGCAGCACCGGCGCAGCCACGGAGTAGCGGGACGCATCCTTGCCCGTGTGCTCCAGCGCTCCCGCCTCTCTACAGCCGGATTTTCAGTGCCAAAGAACAAAGGTCGGTCACTGCTGGGGACACGGCACAGCCCATGGGCTGTCGGGCTCTCCTCGCTGCCCGCACAGACACGTTGAAAGCCCAGAGGTTTTTCCCCTTGGCACAGCTGTGGCTGCCTCACGGAGCGCAGGCTCTATTAATATTTTACCACCAGATTCCACTCTGTCCTCAAACTGTTTTGCAAGCAAGCGGGATCAGACGCGATGTCTCCCCAAATTAAGATATAAATGTCAACATGAGGCGCAGCAACATAAGCATAACGTGCGTGCCCAACAAGGATGAGGAGAATTTATCTGCTTTTGTTCCCACCACCCCCCTCCCGTGCCATGTATCTACAACATCCTTTTCTCTGCCTGAGGAAGAAAACAACAACAAAATACTTGGGAGTTTTCGTATCATCATTATTCAAACAGTGACGAGGTAGCCAGAAACATAGGATAAATGCTGAGTTCTCATAGCAACACACCTCTGTGAGTAAGGAGATTAAACTCTTAAATGTGTTTCTTCCTCAAGCCTCCGGTATTTGCCAGTCTCACACCAGCTGTGACAACCAGCACCAACTACTCAAACCATTTCTCACTGTCCTACCAAACTAGAAACAAGGAAGAATTAAGGAGATGTTTCTTCACATCTGCTTTCTGTCTGAAGCAATATCTTTTCAGTGCACGGGTTACCATCTCATGAGAAACAGTTACACACATGCACAAACATGCTACCCAAAAAAAACTTTCTTTCATTTTTCCATCTTCCTGTTGCTGTCAACTGCTTGAGACCAGACCCTCCCATGCGATGCAAACAAGGAAACACATCTTAGTGTTTAAGCTGCAGATTCTTTTGTTCAAATAACATGGCAGCTAAAAACAGCCTTTCCTCTTCCCTGGAGCAACCTCTCATTGCGCTCACTTATGCAAGGAACACTTTATTCATCCAAGAACGGTAATGACTATCCAAATGTTAAAACACAGTATTCAGCACAGAGATCACAACAACAGTAAGAAATTCCCTAAGACATCCTCAGAATTCAATTCTGAGTATCCCATGGGGCAGAGGGAACCCAGATGATTTCACTTTTCCCTCCAAGTACCTCAGTTTGGGAGGGAGCTTTCTTCATTTGTTTCATTCTGTCCAAGCCTACCTGCATGAACAAGCAACCACTAGTCTCAGTGCACAGACTTTTTATTTTTTCCCCTTTTTCTTTGCACTATGTCCTGTGGCAGGAAGGTAATAACTGACCGGAGCAAAGGACATGTTTACTGCCTCCATCTTTCATTTGTCCCAGTGTACACAACAGTCCAGGAATAAAAAAGAAAAGCAGGGGATCACCATGCAAAGGGACATCGGCACCTCACTACGATGCTAAGATCAATTGTGCAATGTTTTGGCACATTACATTTACCTTCACACATACCAACTGCTTTAACTTCTTCCTCATGACCTCATGCCTTAAGATCAGGCTTTTAATATATTGGGGTAATTTTGACCAGCTAAGGCTTAAACAAGGCAGTGTCTTCCATCCTAGAACATTAAAAGCCAGGTAAAGTCATGCTCCCCAATCAAAAAATTCTACAGCTTGCAGAATTTATTCAATCTTTCACACTCGGGTATGATTTTCAAAACCTCTGGAGGAGCTTTGTCGCGAACCGACATGCGATCATCACATGCCCGTATTGATGCATGTGTCCGTGCCAATGGCTTAAATCACTTGATCTCTGAACAATCCTATGACTCATGACATATGCATCCCATAATTTATCATGTTTGTGCTATGAAAATGCACTGGAGCAGCATTGCCTCAGCAACATTTACAAGTCACCTTGGCAACAAAGCAGCTTTGCGGCTGCTCTCAGATGCCCGGTCTCAGATGCCCAGCAAAAACCTAACCGAGATGGGAGAGAACTGAAGCACTTCTACTTTACTGCTTGGCTTTAATTGCTCATTAATTAACTAACACGGCTACCTGCCTTAAATTTGGCCTTTAAAAAAAAAAAAAAAAGGCAAAACAAAAAGCTAAACAAAACAAAAGCCCACCTCTTTTACCCTTCTCTAGAAGGCATGATGAAGCTTAAGAAGGCTCCCAGCACAGCAAAGCCATGCACTGCCAAGTCAGAGGAAAAGTTTAAGGAACCAGATATTGCTTCCAAAAAAGTCTATACACGTGCAATACAGCCAGGAGAATCAGCCAGTCCCAGGACAAGCTAAAAAAAAAGCAGTTTCCATCCCATCAGATGCCTCTGTGAGCATCACCTGCCTGTGTTATTTCGCCTTTTGTTGCACTGGTAGGTTTGGAGGCGCCAAGGGGGCAGGCAGCTGCCAGGGCCCCGATCAGCTCTGGTGCTCCATGCCAAGCGCGGCTGCCACCGTGCCGAGGCGGCAGCGGGGGAGCCCTGGGAGCTGGCTCCAGGCCACAATCACAGTTTTGGATGCAGTTTCCTTCTTCCCCGCTGACATCAGGCAGGTGAGGTGCGGCTGTGGGGGCAGAACAGCTCAGTGGTTTCACTCCTGAATTCCCTCCTCGCACAGGTAAAAGGCACAGCCGTTTCGCTTTCAGCTCAGCGCCAGACAAACACGAAACGAAGGGAGACAACTTTTCAAACAGCGAGATCGCTTGCAGGAGGCAGAAAGGAAACAGCAGAGGCTGCAGACCATCAGCTCATTCCATTTCACGAGCTTTAAAGCCAAATGCGCGAACGGCGTGGTCAGAAATTGAAGGCAAAGGGAAGGCAGGAGATAAGCAGCCCTGGCTCTCACCAAAGGGAAAGGGAAGGCAGAGCTCATCATCCTTTGCCAGTCGATCGGTGAGAGATGCATTTAGGCTGCTGGTGGTTCAAGCCCCAACAGAGAGCCCAAGCCACCACAGTAGAGGCATTCAGGAGGTGTGAAACTCGGCTTCCTGATTTATCAGCTGCTATCCCGAGGGGCAGGAGGTGAACCACCACGATAAAAAAACTTTTACTGAGACCTGAATCTGTACCGGTAAGTATTTGCTGCTGCCCAGGCGGGCGTACAAAAAAAGGAGCTCCCTCAGCAGAACAGATCCGTGCTTTTAGGAGTTTAGACATTTGGCCAAACTCTGAAATAGCCTGTTAAGTCAGAGCTAATTAGCAGAGGAGAGGAATGAACTAACATAAGACTGAACATACTTTCCCTGCTTCCAACAGTTATTTAACAGTCTCAAACACATTTTAGCCAGCAGATCCAAGTGCCAGAGATCTCACTAAATGGTGAATTTACAGACAAACCGTATCATCAGCCTTTTGCAAGGATGGGGGGAGGGGCTCCAGCACACAATTATGCTCTAACACTCATCCTCTCCACAGCCCCCCGCCGCCCCTCCGCAAGCAGCCCCATGTCCCTGAGCCAGCCCGCCTTCCCTCCCTCTGTTAATCCTCCTGAGACCCTCCCTCAACTCCACAGGCCCTCATGCCCCTGTTTTCTGAGCCCTCTTTGAAGCCAGAACAAGACAGCAGGACCACTGCTGCCACTGCTCCTCCACACAGGGTGGAATTTAACACAGGACATCACCAGGGCATCCCAAGTGCTCTGAGGAGCAAGGAAGGCTGCCATGGAGAGAGCTGGGGCAGCAGCCTGCCCAGCTCTCAGCTGTAGCACAGCGACAGCAAAGGCAGCTGCGCCTTCTACCTGTAGTATATATCTCCTCCTCAATGCAGCTTGGAGAAGGAAAAGGCTGCTCAGCCTCCACAGGCTCAGCCTGCCTCTCCCCATGCTGGTACCCTCTCCACTTCCACAATTAAAACTTTCCCTTGCTGTTTTGCCAGGCCGATTTTTGTTGAGGCTGTTATTTCAGCAATAGCAATACCACAGTAACTTGATTTAGGTGAGTAACCGAGGAAGTACGATTGACCAGCGTGCTCTCTGCCAAAAGCATTAACCAAAGACCAGAACAATAATTCAAAGTTATTAAATTGCCTGAACGAAATTTTCTACTAGCCCTACTCATGAATCTCCACCTACGGAAGAACACACTTAACCACCGAGTTACACAGTGCACACACACATACACACACACACGGAGCAGCCTGCAGTGCATTTCCTCTTGTTTTGCAATGTTTTCAGCATGGATTTTTTTTCTGAGTTGTTCAAAACAAAGTAGCAACAGAAGGAACTGATCCATTCCTTAAATACATAGGTAAAACAAAACAAAACAAAAAAACCTGTGGAAACTGACAGAAGCCATATGCTTACCAAGAGCACAAACAAAAAAGAAGCGATCTTTCTTACATATAGTAAAAAATCACCTAATACCATTGATTTAAAGTTTATCTTTTAGGATGTTGCATTTTCCATAGACCTCTGACACCCTGCCACAGCCTAGAGGGAACTGCCAGCCCCACAGAGAATTTTCACAGACTCTTCCTGCAAGAACCTGTGCCTCAGGTACCTCCTCAGCCACTGCAGCAGAAGTCACCCAGGCAAAATAGCTTCTTACCATTCAGAGCTGTTACTGCCAGCTTTTATGGATAAGCCAGCCTGGCAGATCACATCCTTTCCCACTTCCCATCAACTCCTCTGTCCTCCATCCTTGCTTTGCCTGAAAGCTGCAGAACTGGCAGATCTCAGTGCTACTGCAGCTTCATGAAGCTGAACTCCTTATTGCTTTCCTCCCTTCCCCCATCTCCTTTCCGTATTTAAAATACAACCTCGGAATTTTGCTTTCACTGGCTGATGTAGTAGCACGTCAGCTAAAAGGAGGATCTTTCTGAGGCAGTAACTCAGTGACAGACAGTTACCTCTCTCCCGAAAAGCAGGTACAGTGGCAACCAGAAACTTGCAAACCCCAAAACAAGCACAGAGGGTACCAGCCACGGAAACTCAGCACCTGCAGAGGATGAGGCCAGTGACTTTCACCAGCCACACGGAGAGAAGACAAAGATTTGCTTGCTTTGCTGCAAGCTGCCATGGCACACAGACACATACATGCTTCAGAAAGCCATCTAAATTCGCTTACATCTGTCATTGTCATTTTGGTCAGCAATGGCATCTTCCAGAGCAACAGACTTTGGCTTCTTTTCACTGTTTCCTTTCAAGTTTTCCCAGTCTGCCTGGCTGAATCTGCAGACCTCTGAGTCTTTGGTAGCTGTTTGGCCTTCTCTCTCTTTCATCTCCAACTCTGAGAAGCGCATCATTGCACGCTAGAAAGAGAATTGATATGAAAAAAAGTCTTGCAATAAAAACTACTTCATTTACCTTACCTTATATGAAAGCATTTCCAAAGAAAAAACTGACTCAAAACCAAGGTTTCAGATAGATAGCTAAGGGTAGGAGTTTAACACACCTGACTTGTAAAACAGTGTTCTAGCATCTTATAAGCAAATAGCCACAGAATTCTTTCATATATAAGTATATATATAAATATATATATATATATGAAAGATTATCTATAAATGTATATTGTATATAAAACAAAAACATTCCATTTTGGAGGTAAAAAGAGACAAAAACAAAAATAAATAAAATAAAACAAAAAAATAAAGAAAAAAAACAACAACAACACAAAACTGTACAATGAATAAAGACGACCATGGCCCACAAACTTCCCTTTTTGTATTTGGAAATGAAATTTAACTCAAAGGTTTATGTAAGAGTCTAGTAATAAAAATTTGAAGAACTGACCTCACAGTAAGCAGCAGGTAGACATAAAATACTGTCCTCTTGTAATCCTTCCATCTATGTAATTAAAATGGGCACTCAATGGATCATTTAGATAATTTCATCCATTTTTATAAGCATAAACCAATTCTTTTCTTAACAATGCAAAACAATTTGGCTTAACTCATCCCTTCATTAAAAGTAAAACACCCTAGGAATATTCCTACACAGTATCTGTCTATCATCCCTTAGCATCAACCTCAATACCGCTCCTACTCTTCCCTACGCGCTCGCTTGGCACCAACGTTGCCTGAGACCCGCTAATGCATGGCTGCGACTCCTCACCATCCAACGGCACATTTGGCATGCTAATCACAACTTCTGGGTACGCTGTGCTAGCTGGCACTACAGGCCAGCCGAGAAATTACAGCCAGCACCAGCGCCAAGGTAACATGCATGCCTGTCCGACTCCCCTCAAAACTGCACAAACATTTCATTAACGTGCATTAACATTTGTATCAGACCTTAGTAAAAGCCCTTTAAAGCTCACTAGCCCGTACATCCCTATAAGCCATACATGCTATTCTTTACATCGCCTCACTCTCATTAACAAACTTACTCGGCTATTTAAAACCATTACTGGCAAGTACGCCCCAACAAAAAAATTTTCTGGTTTCCCCATGTCGCTCCTCTCAACTTTAAAAACTCAACTGTGACTTGCAACAGAGAAATAACGACAAAAAGCGCGGCGGTCGTTGGACCGCGCGGACTCACCTGCAATGCCCGCTGCTCCCGGCTGAGCTGGCTGGAGTCGGCGTAGAGCTCGGTTGTCACACACTTGAATCGGTCACCTACATAACCCGCAGAGTTTGCGATCCTCTTGGCTAACTTAGACGGCTTGGGTTTCAGTATTTTGCCATCGGCAGACTCCGCGTCATCGGCTCCATCTTTGGTATAGGTCTGGTTGGCATCAATGCTTGGCGGCGCAGTCCCCATGCAGAATGGCTTTGCGTCCTCCTGCACCTTGCCAAAAGCCAGAGCTGGAGCATCGCTCTCATGCGTGCTTTCCAAGAAAACAGGCGAAGGCTGGACCGCCACTCTCTCTTTAGGCTGGCTCACAGATAAATCTTCTTTCCGTAAGCCGAACACTGATGAACTCTGGGCTTGCTTGAAATTATAGGTTTCGTGAACATCATTATTTCTTCCAAACTCCTCTCTCATTACAATAAAATCTCTGTGCTGCGACGCCTGCTCTACCTTGTGCTTTGTAGGGTCATTAGTCTGATTACTGCTTTCTGTAGCAAAGCTGGCTTTCGTTACGTTTGTTTCGCTCTTAGCCTCTTGCTCGTCTCGCAGAAGATCCGGGTAGAGGTGTTTGTCACTTTTTGCAGAGTTTTTACTATGGCCAGAGCTCTGGTGCAATTTCACGCTCTTGTCACCGGGCATTTCGAAATGCATCTTCCCGCCGCTCTCCAGGAGCTCTGGCAACCGGCCCCGCAGAGCCGGGTCCTCGTAGCGGACCCTCTCGTGAGACCGTGACCTCCGTTCTGTCTTCTCCTCCTTATTGATCTCCAAAGCTGAATGCTGCAACAGCATGGGGTGCACCATCCCCACTCCCAGAGCATCCTGGTAGGTCATGAACTCCCCCCTCCCGGCAGGCAGGCTGTAAGGAAGGCCGGGTTTGGGAGCCAGGTGGGTAGGGTAGAGGCTGCCATTGGGCAGCAAGACAGGGTGCGGGTACACATGTCCTTTGCCGTGGAGGGTGAGAGGGCTGATGGCAATCCCCTCCGGCACCGGGTACGGGAGGTAACTCCTGGGGTAGGGCAGAGGTGGGGAGCGAAACGCCTCATTGGGCGGCAGGAAGATGGGGCTGGAGGCCAGGGCAGTCTCGGTTGCCTTGAAGTTGGCTTCCTGAGCACAGGATTTGGCCACCTTATTGCTGTGTTTCGCAGGGGTGGAGACGGGCTGCCCGACGTGCTGTATAACCGAGGCGGTGCTCTCCGCAGAGCTCCGCGCCGTCTTGGCGCAATCCACGTTGGCATTGGGAGCTGGTGACGCTGACGCCGGCCGCCCCCCCGCTGACACCGTCGCCGAGACACTGCCGACCACAGCCTCCGTGCCACCCATCCTGGGGCAGGAGGAACTCCGTGGCTGCGGCATAACCCAGTCTAGTGCCTTATTTTTCAGTTGGACATTCTTCCCTGCCTCCTCGTTGGGGCTGGGACCGGGAACGATCCAGGAGGACGGCGCCGTGCTGATAATTTCAGGCCTATAGATGGGGCAGCTGTTTCCGGGTGAAATGGTTTCTTTCTGAACGATGTCACTGCCTGGCAAGTGCGTCCCCCCTCCTGCCCTTCCATGCACCAGCACCGTTGGCATAATTTTCTTAGCATGGTCTGATTTGCCAGCAGTTTCCGCATCAACCACTTTTGCCGACAAGTCCAGCGGTTTGTCGGTGACATCTTTGGTCGGGGTCTGCTTTTCCAGGAGTGGGGGAGACCTGCCGTCTTTCCGGTCGTGGCCAGCTTTCCGTGCATGGGGGGCAGAGGGCAGGGGTGCCTCCCCAGCATCACTGCCTTTGGGAAGCTTCCCGTTGGAGAGACGAGCGGGTGGGAATTCACTGCCAATGTTCACGTAGGGCTTTGGGAGGGTAACAGCAGAAGAGGGAGAGGTGGTGATCCTGGGGAAGTGTTTATGGAAATCAGCGTAGGCATCCCCGACCTGGGCGGCCAGGGGGAGGCGGGGGGATGGCCGGGGCGAGTGAGGCAGTAGGAGTGCGGGATCTGCTGGCAAGTTGGCAGGGGCCGGCTTGGCGGTGGGGACCCGGGGCTGCTTGCTGCTCTGGATGTGGGGGTAGGCGTGCGTGTCGACAGGGTTGCCTGGGCTCACACCCATCTTCCACGACAAGCTCTTATCCGGACAGTGCACCAAAGGTGGGATTGCTGGGGAAGCCGAAGCGGTCGAGAGCCTCATGGGCGATGCCAGCGACGAAGGGATGTGAGGGGCAACATAGTGAGACGGAGGCAGGTATAAAAAACGTTCACCGTTTGTACACACGGGCGAGTAAGCCAGGTGCTGCGGTAAGCTGTAGGTGGACTGCTGAGGTAGCAATGCCTTGTACATGTTCAACGAATACTTATTTGGTGAGTCAAGGAAAGGGTATATAGTGGGCGTTGCACCCTCCATGTAGGGGTGTACCCAGGGGAGCCGTAGGTAATTAGCACCATTGACACCGAGGGGACTCTGCCTGTCACCCGCAGCTCGGTCCAAACCCAGTGTCTCCCCTGTCGGGACAGAGTTTTTTTGTATTCCAGGTGGTGTTTTGTATATAGAGCTGAAGCCATTCGGGGCTTTTCCAGAGACAGCTGCGCTTTCCACTGCTTCGGGGGGATTAGACTTAAACTGTATCTCTGGATTTCTTTCAGGAGTAAATCCCAGGCTGGCTATCGAACCCGTAGCATCCCGTGATTTTTCCGAGCCAAGTCCGCACAAGCTGGAATAGACAATGCTGCTCGGGACTCTGAGTCCTTCTCGCATGAGTCCAGACCTGTCCATACTCAGAGCTGCAAGACTGTCAATGCGGTGTGCTGTAGTCGCATCCACCTTTACAGAACAAGAAGCATGTTACTTTCACATCTCACTAACACGACTACCATTCAAGCTAAAGGCAGATCAGCATTTTGGAAGAGAAACAGTAACAGTGCAAACATGCTGTTTGTTGTGAAAACGTACAGAGGCTGATTACACTGGAAAATGGGAGAACGGGAACCTACGAAGCAATATGTATAACACCGCAAACATCAACACCAATCTCTCCAAATCCAAACTTCAACTGCCAGAAACAAAGGTGTGAGGACCCAAGCAGCCAGAAGTGGCCCAGAGACAATGCTCAGTGGCACCACACCTGTGCAACCACGGGCTCCTCAGCCGCAGCCCTGCCAGAGCAAGAGGATGTGGGCTGTGGCATGGAGACCAGAAAGGGAAGGATGGAGTGCCCCTCCTCCACCTCCTCCTCCTCCTCCTCCTCCTCCTCCTCCTCCTCCTCCAGCACCTCTCCCTCCACCGAAGCTCTGCTCCAGGGCTTGCCACTGCCACACAATTCATGGAGCAAGGTATCTGAGGATGCAGCATGAAGAAAGGTCCACCATCAAATTTCCTTCCCACCTGCTGCTCCCCCATGTACACTCAAAGGAAGGAAAACCCCACCAACTTTGCTGGAACATTGATGTACTTAATGCTCACATTAACTATTTTTGTTACACATGCTGGTATTCCGCATGGCATTATTCGTAACAGCAAAATTAAGAATCTGACATCATACAACAGCGCACATCACAAAGCATCAAGAGATTAACGAGATAAATAAACAAAGCCCCGATTTCACTGTTTCACAGAAACAACTTGCATGTGTCCAAGCCCACTAGGGCTGCAACAGGAAGGCGTTTTAATCATTTCTCCAAATGGATCACATAATAACAGCCAGGGGCAGGAGTCATGGTGGAGAGAACAGGCACGGATTCATCTGCAGCATGAAGCTTTTAACTTCTTACCACACTGTGATTCAGGTGATTTTCTTCCCTCAACTCCAGTCTGCTTTTCGGTGCATCACCATCATTAACGGGAATTTTCCTATTGAAAAACAGAAGCTTACTATCTGAAAACATCCTGCACATCT
Source organism: Origma solitaria (assembly GCA_013397895.1). Taxonomy (NCBI): domain Eukaryota; kingdom Metazoa; phylum Chordata; class Aves; order Passeriformes; family Acanthizidae; genus Origma; species Origma solitaria. Next base: position 60,286 of record VZRL01000982.1, read on the forward strand.
CGGATCAGTACAAGATCGTATCACCTCCACATCTTGATTCCCCCAGGAAAGTCCCATGAGGTAACATATTTATCCTTCTCTGTACCCCTGCACGGCAGCTACTTTGAAAAGCAAGGACCATTTGAAAATAAGCATAAAGGGTTTTGACAATGAGAACACAAGCACATCTCAGAGCAGCCTCTTCCAAAGCAAGCAGTTTTTGTCAAGGTCTTCTCTTTTACTCCCTGCCCTTTTCTTTTTCCAAGGGGAGAATATCCCATTTTAAACATCCTGTGTTCGTATACCATCCATAAACACTGCTGAGGATAAAATTAAAACACACACGCTAATAACATATGAACGTCAGCTCTTCCATGCTAAAGAGGGAGCTGCACATCTGTGCCATACCAGTGTTGCAGCACTGGGACTTGTTATCACAGAAATCACCAATAAAGAATATACCTTAGTGCCAAATTCCAAATCCCAGGGATAAAAATCGCTGACATGCAGCAGAAGGAAAGTTTCAGCATTACCCAAAAGAACTCCTTTCAATCAAAGCACTTAAAGGCACATCATCACCATAAAGCAGAAATGCAATCTTAATGCATTTGTTTTTAAAAGATTCACCTTCCCTGCAAGTAGCACATAAAGCTATTATCCCTAAACAACTGGAAGGAAAGTGGGGAAGGAGGGTGAGAAAGCGAAGTGAGACATTTGGCTGTTTTCCTTCAGCTTATGTTTGCAAATAGTATTCCCTGCAAAGACCAAAAACTTCCACCAGCTTTTTGGAGGCTTTTCACACAACAGTGAGAACAGGGGCTGAGAAGACAGAAAAACACTAAAACCACACAAAACTGGCACAGAGAACCAGAAGCATGTCTGCAGCTTCTGTTCAGCATCATTCTGCCTTTTAAACAGCTGGGATTTAAGGGAAGGGGACACACTCGAGTGCCTGTGTCACCCCAATAAAGACTGAGATTTTGATCATCGATTGAATTACATTCAAGCAAGCAACAAGGTGGGGAGGAGGAGAAATACACTTGTGAGAGACAAACACTACTGATCCTATTTCACATGACAAGCTGTTGGACCAAAGGCAGGGAACACCAAGTTGCAGGCATGAGCTCCTCTGTCGCAGTCACCACAAGAACACGTGCACGATTTGGTTTGACACCCCTTCACAAATGCAAAATAATAAATTAATTGTAAAAGCACATTCAGAGGCTGCTTTGGGGGCGTCCCCACTTCACTGACCCAGGTTGCCTGCTCACTAGTAAATCAGCATCTGCTCTACTGCTCTCAGGCATGTCTTGACTCTCTCCCTTTGCCCTCCCTCCAAGCTGGGCTGATCTCAATGCAAGGTGGCAGCTTTCTGCTCCTGTATTAGGGAAGCAAGCAAACTCCGAGACCTCGCTCGGCAGAATTACAGTGTGGTTTAACTTGCCAGAAGCTTAAATATTTACCTGTCTTCATTAATTCCACACATGTGGACCCTTTCATTGCTCATCCAGCTATGAACGTTGCCATACAGGGGAGTTGCAGAAAGCATGACGTCTTCTTAAAAATCAACGCTTTTCTTCACGCTTTTATATTCTATTAAAAAAAAAAAAAGGGAAAAGAAAAAAAAAAGTTGAGGAGATTTGTCTAGGAGGAAGTGCAAACATCACAGCGGAGCAGCCAGCCTCCCTCCGGGTAATTAATAATGAATGCAGGATTGGTGCGGGGAGTGAGCTGCCTACGTTAACCGCTAAGGGAGATACCCGGCAATAAAGGAGCAAATTGAGGGCATTTATAGGTCAGAGGAGATGGATCTTTTCCCCAGCGCACATCCAGAAAATTAAGAATCATTCCAGACAAATAAAAGTTTCTCCGCAGCATTTCATTTCCACAAGAAATGACTCAGCCGGCCAAGTACACACCAGTCCCCAAATCTTCATCTCACACAGAACCAAGGAGAGAGACCCTGTGAGCTTGGGGGAACATTCAAACAACCCACAGGCACTCAGAAAAGCCCTGCATTAGGAACACATAGGAGCAGGAGAGCATGGCAAGAACAACCACATACCGCGTGTATTAGCTACGCTGATTGCTGATAAGGCTTTTACACGAGGACTTAAAACTGAAGAGACGCTGCTACAGAAGGCATCTAAATAAAAACCTCCCCTTTAGCGTCTGCACATGACTAACTTGGAGAAAGGGGTTAAAAATAGTAAGTGGGTTGGCGAGCTCCCCACCCCTTGATTTGATTAAGCACGGAGCCCTGGTGGCTTCTGCATCAGAGCTGTTGCTGCTGCTGCTGCTGCTGCTGCTGCTGCTTGCTGCTGCTGGGAGTGCTTTCAGTAATTCAATGATGCCTGCTCACTCCAGGGAAAGAAATCATTAGCAGGCTCACTGGAGAAGTATTAGCAGTCCAAGAGGATCGGCGCCGTGTGCAGCCAGAGAGGCAGGTGAAAGGTAACCACATTTTCGCGTCCAGCGGCAGAGAGGGAAAGCCTTTTCCTCCCCTCTACCTTGCCTAATGCCACCTCCGCTCGCATTAAATTCTAGTTTGCTGCATGAGCGAAGTGTCAGGACAAGCTGCGTTTTATTAACAGGATTATCGCGGCGCATGATTTATTCCAGTGCAAGATTTTAATTGCTCTTCGGAGGTTGAGTCGTTTCTTTTGACTGAGCTTCAGCCTGCATCCTGCTGCTAAATGCTGGGTTAATAAGTAGGGGGAGCCTTTAATGCACAGGATATCCCTCAGCTCTTCCTCTCTCACAAAAATAGAAGTCTTTAAGCAGGAGGCATGATACTCCTTTTACACACACACAAGCCAGTAACGGGCGATTGACCACTGGGAGTTTAATGTCTAACGTCTCCCAAAGCATCCATGCTTCCCCAGCAAACTCATTTCCTTTGTCAGGCTACGAAATATGCAAATGATCACTTTGGCATTTAATGGGGAAGAAGCCCAGATTGGGCCTTTAACACAATACTTCACACACGTTCAGAGAGGTTTAAGAACTGAAACGGCAGGAAAGCCTTGTTCCCCAACACTTTTTTCTCCCCTCAGAGAGGCCTTTTGTGCAAAACTCCACGTCTGGAACAAATGTATATTAATGAAACGGCATGTTGACCCTCCTTTCTCCACAACGGTTAGCTTTTCCTAATGAAGTCCGCACAAATCGCCGCGAGGAAACAAAAATCCGCGGAGGTTAGTTACCGCGCTATCATTCAAAAGGAGTTATTTCACTGGAAAGACGTTTTCTGGACAGATTTACTGGTTTCCAGATGCGCCGCTCGTAATGTTTTCAATAGAGGCAGCAGCAGCATGGAGAGAGTGATTTAGGGCTTTACGTCAGGTTAGTAGCCACCCCGTGCGCTGCCTCCCCTGTAAGGGACAGACACCGGCTCGGAGAAGGGCCTCGATGGCACACAGCCCCACTCCCCGAGCCCTGCTCCCCTTTGGGGCCACAGCTCCTCGGAGGGGCTGGCTGCCTGTGCCCGCCTGGCTTCCCCGGTGGAAATGTATCATTAAGATAAGGCGAGGTGCCTGAACTACAGCCATCAATCCCCTGACACGTGCAGATAGCGAAATGCTGAAGTTGCATGGGGGGAGCGAGAGCTTCCCCAGCCAAAGCGGGTAAAGCGGAGGCCCCGTGTCCCACAGCCGCCACCACCCGAGCAAGGGCAAAACCCGCCGGGTCACAGGAAGGTGGTGGGATGTCCCAGGGCCACCGGGCAGGTCAGAGCCCGCGCCCCCGACGGCTGCCAGCCCCCTCCCCAAAGCCACCCCCTGTCGCTGCGCGCCCCGGGAGCGCGCGTGTGCGCGGTTATAATCATGGCCGCCCTGATGAACTTCTTGTGAACTGTTTAAAAGTGGAGGTCTGCTGAACGAGCAGCGGCGCCACTGCCAGCCATAATTTCATTGCAACAAGCAGCAGACTTTTAACTCTTCGCACACCCTGTCCCTCCCCCTCCTCTCTGTCCCCGCAAGCAGCTGCCTGGCGGGGATGCTGGACCGCAGGGGACTCCAGCGGCTCGGCCAAACGCCGGCAGCGCCACAAGCGCTCTGCGTTGCGGGGCCGGGGGGGACAGTGGCG
>VZRL01000982.1:93926-106407 GCA_013397895.1 Origma solitaria
GGCGGTAAGCGGGGAGCGGCAGCCGCCGCCGCCCGGGCCGCGCTGGCCCTGCCCCGCGGAATCCCGCGGGTGCCAGTAAAGCCCTGCCTGGGAGCCCTGCCAAGGCGGTCTCGCTTTGATATTCCGCGCCACGGCCGCTCCTCCGCTTGCTCCTAATCACGCAAATGCGAGCTTGCCCCGGCACTCTCCATAATAAACACTGAGCGCGTTTCCTTGGGCTCCCAAAGTAAATACTGTATCGGAGAAGCGGGGTTGCGCTGGGAAGCTGAAATCTTCCACTTTTTCGCACTTAGCAACAGACTGAGGCGTCGTGCGCGCCCTCCCCGAGCCAGGCTCGGTGTGATTTACTTTCTGGTTGCAATGCAGATATTCACTTGTCAGTTCAAGGGCAGGACAGAAACTGTGCAAGTGGAGTCTTGCGAACGGAAATCTCCCATTTACGAGGTTCTGCTCCAGCACCAAAAGCCACCCTCCAGCACCTTTGTTCTGCACGCAGCTGCTTTTACACACACACCCCCTCCACCCTCCACCCAGCCACATCACCATCCAACCCTTCTTCCCGCGTCTCACTCCTCAGATGGATTCTCAGTCTTTTCCCGACTGACCCTGGGGGAGGCGGCAGGGGGGAGCAAGGGGGAGGGAGCCCGGGAGAGGTTGATGATGAATGACAAGGCAAATGATAAGAGCCGAAGCGACAGCAAAAGCAAACAGAAGTGGTCTCTCGCAGGGCCTAGAACCGTCCGCGGCCACGGGAGTTGTTCCTGTGCTATGAAGGCAGGGTTGGCCTCCGCAGGCAGCCCGGCTTCTCCGGGGCGAGATAAACACATTTCGGTCACGTGGCGAGCCTATACGGTGCCATGCTCCTATTTGCCTTCCCCGCTCGCTTTTCACAATAACATGCCATCCGCCAGCCCGCTCCGAGGCTAACCTCACCTCCCTGGCGCCCGGCCAGCCCGCCCGGGCCCGGCCGCGCAGGGAGAAGCCGCGACTCCCGTGGGGAGGTTGCACCCCGGCCTGGGGCTGGCAGCAGCCCAAGCTAAGGCTGTGGCAGGGTCCGGCCGCATCCCGGTTTGGGGCTGGAACGGGAGCTGCCTGCACGGGGGCTGGAGCAGGGGCCAGGACTGGCCACATCCCCAGCACAGGGCTCAGGAAGAGCGCGGTGTCCCCGCAGGGTGGAGTTTCGCCCGGGGACCGCAGGTGCGGGGCGTGTGCGGGTGGTGCCTGCGTCAGGGCGGGGGGAACCCCCGCATCTCCGTCAGGGTCGTCCGGGCGTAGAATGGGCTCGGAAGAGAGGAGGGGGGAACGGGGCACCCGCGGCGAGACGCCAGCTTTGCTGTTTTAAAATGGCTGAAAAGGGTGTCCCCGGGCATCCCCTTCCCGGTAGCAGCAGCGGCGAACCCCGTCGCCCCGAGCACCGCGGGCGCCGGCGGCAGCCCCGGTGGGTTACGGGAACAATGAGCCACCGCGGGCGCGCCCGGTGCCTCCGCGCTGCCGAGGCCGGCCGGGGCAGCGCCGCGGGGCCGAGGGTGCAGGCGGCGGGGGAGGCGTTCGGGAGGAGCGGGAGGATGGAGCCGGCCGAGTGCCCCCCCCACGCCCGGCGGAACGAGCGTGCCGTTTAATCCCTTTATCCCCGCTCGCTGGTGGCAGTGCGAGCCGCCGGGCCGGGAGCCACCCGCCAGCCGCCGGGGAGGCAGCGTGCTGGCTCGGCGCCGCAGATGTCGCCGGGTGGGAACAGGGAGCCGATCCCCGCGGCACCGCCTCCGCAACGCCAGCAGCCCCCGGGGAGCCGGGCACCGCTTGGCCGCGCACCGGGAGGTTCGCACCCTTCCGAGCCCCCGAGGGTTTCCTGCCGTCGGACACCGCAGCCGTGCCCCAGCACCCCGCTCGGGGCCCGGCCACCTCTGTATCTCGCTCCCGGGGCAGGCCTCTCTTCTCTCCCTGCGGCAGCACGGTCTGCAAGCTCCCCTCTCTCCGGACCTCCCCGGAGCCCCTGGACGAGCGAGGAGCAGCCCTCGCTGAGGTGCCCAGGTTGCAGCCCGTGTTCCGAAATCCGGCAATTATGCAAATACCCGGGATGCTCACCCCTTTGATCTGAACTTCCTCGGAACGATCCCTTTTCATTACGGGGCATGAAAATGCCTCTCGGACGTGTAAAGTGAGCTACAGAGCTCCTTTTATGCCCTTTTGTTACCCGCACCGGGCTCGTCTCTCCAGCCCCGCATTCCCCAAGCGCCGGGAAAGAGGACGGAAAGGGGCTCCCGGGGGAGGCGGCGGGACGTGGGAGCAGCCCGGGCCGCCGGTTGTCATGGCGAGGCCAAGCGTCTTCCCAAGTTATGTGCGACTAATGGGTTTGTGCCCCGCTCGGCTCCGGGTTCACCTTTCCCCCCGCTGCTCGGCTCCCCGCCGACCTCCCCGCCCGCCCCGGGAGGCAGCGGCGGCGGCCCCCGCCCCGGCCCACCCGCCGAGCCGCGGAGCCTCGTCCCTCTGACTCACTGCCTGCATATCAAACGCCGCGGGGGTTAGCAGCGGGGGGAGGGAGGCGGCTGAGGACTCCCGTCGACGGGAGTGAAGTCCTCGAGCGACTTTAAACTCCATCTTTTGCTGCGCTCCTTACCACCTCTTGTTTCAGTTTTGATAACTGAGGCTAACGAGGAGCTGAATGTATCGGAGGTTTAGAATGTCTACGCAACCGTGGATATTATTTTCAAGACTCCCAAGAGCCATGGCTGGGATTTTCTGTTATCTTATTTTCTCTCTCTTTCTTTTTTCCTTTTCTTTGAAGGGATATTAAGAAAGTTTATACTGTCTTGAAAACTACTCTGTAAGGAAAACATTCTGACCATTTGCTGGAGGCCATTTTATGAAACCTCAAGGAGGTTAATAGCTTGCATAATTTCAGGAATACCAGGTCTCTCCTTAATATCTTTTTCTCATTCTCTGCCATTTACTCAGACAAACCAGGAGCTCTGCAGGCCAAGCACTCCTGTGACAGACAATGAATTCCTACCTATCTGAGTGGCCTGCACCAGAAAACGGATGGTCTTCTTCCCTGCTCTGCTCATGCACGGTGCTGAGAGAAAGACTGCAATGTATCTGTGAGACTCAGGGATGCACAGGAGAGGACTCGGTGTAAGGAGCCTACCCTAAGTATGGAGGTTGCGTTTTTCATTTTGCTAGAATTTGCTATTTCATCTAGAGAAGCATTGGTAGATGTGGCATGAATGAAATTGTGCTGCTGCAAAACAAAGCTGAGCAAACGGGAGAAGGAGAATTATTTGAACTGTTTCTAAAATGTTGTCATGTTTGTTAACAGCTGCTTAACTCTGGTGTCTAACAAGCTCTTGGAAAATAAGTTTATTAATAAAAAAAAAGAAAAAGGCAGTGCCCCTGCTTGCTTACAATTAAATGATGACAGCTTATAATGCATTCCTTTGAGACCTCCAGTAATATCAGGGCTCAGGGGACTTGAAATACCTAATTCACAGATTTTTTAAACCAAGAACGGACTGTTATGATCAGCTGGTCTGACCTGCCACATATCATGGGCCAGTGAATTTCAGCCAGACATTCTTGTATCAGACCCATAAATTCTGCCTGAGCTTTTAACCTGGCATCCAATCTTGCTCTGAAGACTTTTAAGTAACAGGAAAAACCACTGTTTGCCTCAGTTGTTCGAGTGGTTATGTCCCCCCACTGGTGTTCTTTTTTTTTAAAAAAAGCACCTATTTCTGCTCAGAATTCATAGAGCTTCATTTTCCAGCATAGGATCTCATTATGCCTTTGTCTGCCACATTAAAGAGATCTTGACTATCAGAAATCTCCCCATAGAGACACTTAGGGCACTTAAGGACTATGATCAAACCAAGTCATAGCCTCCTCTTGGATAAATTAATAGATGGGATTTCTTTAGTCTTTTGCAATAAGATGCGATTCCCAGACCTTGAATCACTCTTCTAGCTCTCTTCTGATCCCATATTAATTTGCCAATGCACTTTTAACATGCAAACACCACAACAGAGCCGGACACAGTATTGCAGCAACAGCCTCATTCATGTCGGAAGCACTAATGGCATCATTAAGTTTACTTGTTTAAAACCCTATGCAGATTACTTTTATAGATAGCCTTAGCAATACTGACTTTATTAAAACCCCATTTAATAGACAGTCACCTGTCTTCATGCAGACTAGTGTTGTTCATCAAATTCACAATGCTGACGATCATTTGACCAAAACGCAGAGCTAGATTGGCTTTTCTAGCTGGGGTTTTTCAGTGCTCCACCAGCCCTACCCTTCAGTAGGGCTTCATATTTTTTTTGTTTTGTCTGTTAGAAGCAACTGCTGCGTATTTTCACAATGGCAGTAGTTCTGGCTGTGCAGCAACAGAGCTTCACTACACCATCCCTTCTTTTCCCTCTTCCTCTCTTGCGGTACCAAAGCCCTTGTTAAGTTGCTCCAAGACTCAGCGTAGTTCAGTCCTTTCAGTGACAGTGGTGGGGCTCAGTTTTGAGACATTCCTCCCCAGATAGCTCATAGAGACATTCTGTGAGGGCTTTTTCAACCGCATCAAAGGGTTTGCTTTCACACCTCAGCCCATTGCCCATCCACCTTCTCATAAACCTCTGCTCCAAAAGACAGACATTAAGCATGGTAGGGCTGCGAGTGACATTGCATCGTGTGCTGCAAGCTTGGACTCTGTTCTGCGTGAGAGGTGGCCCAAGTTGAAGCCAAAATGCGCTGGATTAATTGCGTGAGACAGGCTCCCAAAAGCCTCAGCTGTAGCTAAGATTGCATTGTGCTGGGCTTTGTATAGCAAGGATGAGATAGTCTGACCCAACAATCTCCCTTCCATATCATTTGTATCCTCAAAAGAAGAAAATCGTGTAAGACAGACACATTCTAGGAAATGGCTGAGCCTCATCTTCCTACACGATCTCATGCTTCCTGGCAGGAGTCACACCTGAGCAACATTGCTTTATTTATTTTCCTGCCAAATGATAGGCATTTTTTGATGGTTCTCGTTGGAGATTCATGTTGGTCATGGTCATGCATCAGACCAAAAGTGCTTTTCCTGCCAAAGGCAATCAGACTGGCAAGCAGCATCTCCTAGCTCGCTCTGTTTCCCAGGCTGTCCCTACTGAGATCTGTGCCCTTACAGAGGTCATGGCATATACTGGAGACTGGGTGAGATTAGTGGGCCTGCATTATGGTCACCTTCCAGTGGGCAAGCAGCTATGACCTGCCTGGGAAGGCTGGTCCCCATATAGGAATGATCCTTCATTTGCACAGAGATGCTTAAGGGACTTGCATGCCACTTATTCTGCCAGTGCCTCTGGGGACATGGCAGCAGAACATAAAGCCTGTGCAGCTACACTTCTTTTGCTAAGGTGAGCTGTGGTGGAGTTCACATTACATTAGAGCACCTTGAAGCTGCTACTGCAACTCATGTCAAAGCCCAGCCTGCATAAACCAGCGCCAAGCCAGGCACAGCACAGGATCAAGGGTTAAGTTTCTTTGTGCTTGTGCCCCACCTCAAGTTCTGCACCATGCAGTTGCACCACAACTGCCCCTTTAAGCTTAAATTATCCATGATCTTAAATTATTTTTCCCATGACACAAAGCACAGCCTTCATGTCCTACTAGTAGCAGCCCTCCCTTCGTTTATGCTTTTCACGTGCCCTCGTTTTACTATGAGTCAGACACACTTGCCCTCTCTTCCTATGACTTACACTTTCCTACCTCAGAGGACACATATATCAGAAGACATATCTGATGGCCCAGTTTATGGATATCCTCTCATACAATGGGCATTACTCCTTTCCAAAACCACTGCTAGATAGCCATCTGGTTCAAATCAAATTCTCTGTTAGACCCGACCATGAAAAAGCGAGCACAGAGAAGTCACCTTTGTTGTAACAAAACACCCTTGAGTTGCACTTAATTCTTGTAAGCAGCGCATTATCCTCACTCACTGTACGAAAATGCAATTTATAATTTTAAAAAGCAGTAATCATTCAAACCATCGGAGCTGCAGCTTTGAGGCACTGCATACTGCAGGACGGGATTGCTTCTTTTCTGTCTAATTTACCTGCAAGCACACGTAGCCCAGCCACTCATGACAACCTGCACTTGCTTCTTTCCAGGCTGCTGCAGCCAACAGTATTTGGGTCTGAGCAACTCTTTTGGGGTCTACTCCCCTCCAACCCTCTAAGGGGTTTGTCAGTAGTTTTCATGGAGAGCAGAACGAGGCTGTATGTGGAAAACCAATATTGACATTTCCTTGTTTAAATATCATACGTCAGAGGGGGGTCACAGGAGCCAAGGCCACCAGGAGGGGTTCCCCCACAAGCTATTATTTCCTTTTAAAAGCACTAGGGACCCAGCAGTCTCAGCTGGGCCTCACACCCGCATGTCTGCCCTTCTCTGTGAGCTGGCTGACTGCTGCCAGTGCCACTTAGCAAATACAGATGTTCAGGTCTTTTTCTTTCACCACGGGTCTCACTCATCCCCGCGCAGAGGTCTGGTACTAAATGAATGCATCGTTTAAGGCCTGTTGTCAAGGCCATGCGAAATACACACCCCATCCATGCTCACCTCACTCCTTGCTTGCAAAAATCTGCAGCACTTTCCTATCAAATTCGAAATAAATGACATTCAAACTTATTTTAAAAATTAATTGAACCAATACATCAACAACTTTCATGTTTTCAGAGCCTGCACGGGCCTCGCCTGGGAAATTAGAACTGCAGGAGGATAATTTTGCATTTAAATCAATGGAGCTCTTTCCCGACAAGGTTGCCTTCACACCAAGCCAACAGCTCTACCAGGGTTCCAAAAAAGGGAGCCTGTTAGGTGTCCTGCACCTACGGCACACCCGATCTCCCTGCCAGGAGAGCTTCCTGGGAAGCGGTGGAAGTGTAACCCTCCCATTAGCACCATATGGGGCAGTGCTGTTGGGGGGTTCTTCTACACCCCACACACTAGTTCCTTTCTCTTCTCATTCATCCAAGCAACACCTCATCTGCTGTGCCTTATTCCATGCGTTTTCCCCCTGTTCCCCACGTGGGAGTGTGTCACGCTGAGAGCGGGCAGGCTCTCAAGGTGATATCAGATGCTGAGCTAGGAAAAAGCGTGTTTGGGGACCACTCAGAAAAAGGAGCAGAGAAAGTGACAGAAGACATGCCCTTTCCCAGGGAGGGAACGGCTGCAGGATTTATCTTTCTTATCTAAACCCCTGAACAGATTTGCTGCCAAAAGAAAGATAATCCACATTATGTAGAAACACAATTACATTCACATGAACACACACATACAAACACACACTGTTCCCTTCTAACTGCAGGACACAGACTTTGGGAGTGGTGGCCTTGGTGAGACATAGTGAAGGAGCCCATGACTAAGTCCAGGAGCTCACCTGCCTCCCTGTACCACCAGCACAGCACTTGTGGTCATCTGCCACTGTAGACTTTATAGTTTTGCTTCCATTTTTGGGGCAGGCAGGAGCAATCTCTCTTCTGTGCCTACAGAGTGCCCAGCACACTAAAGTTGCTGGCACATAACACAGTGTTTGTGAACCTGGGAAGATAAAATATCATTGAAATTTAGCATATGTCGATACACCTATTTATCTCTGTGTGTCCTGAGACTTACCCTAGTCCAAAGTCTCTCCCTTCTGTTTTATGTTTCAATTATAGGAATACTACATTAGACAATGCAGGGCAGAATCTACCTCAAAGAGCCCAGACAGGCAGTATAAACAGAGTTTTTAAGAATATGAAGGCATCATTTAGGTGGTCATGTAGTGGTCTTTAAGAACTTTCAGTGACAGGACTTTTGAAATCGTTTTTCCCCTTCTCAGAAGCGTAGTGAGGGTGGTGAGATGTTAGGAAACAGTGGAAAAGGGAGACATACTTCACGAACTAACTGGGAGAATATCAAAGGTGTAAGTCTGGCTGCAAGAAGGCCTGCAGGCTGGTGGGGACTGGGTGCCTGCAGCCTGCTACTTCTGGCAGCAAAGTGCTGGGGTTAGAAGAGGGGCCTGGGGTGCACCTGTGCTCCAAACTGAAGCAGCTTTCATGCCTTTTGGTGTCCCAGCCAGCTGCTCCAAGCCACTGGGGTTTACTCGTTCTGCTTTAGTAGTGTTCTCTGCTGCTTTTTCTGAGGCTTAGCCATTGCCACGTTACAGCACTTCCAAGGAAATTTTAAAATGTTTTTGGGACAGCAAGGGGACAGCAGTGGGAAGACTATCTGAACCACCTTGGTCCAAGACACTGGGACTTAGACCCATCCAGGCATTAATTCAGTGAAAGCCAGACAGGATCAGGCTGAAACTGGCATAATGTGCTGCTGGAAGCAAATCCACGTAGTTTCAAGTATACACAAACCCTTTTCTATGGGACCTTGGAGTGCTTTACAAGAGCGCTCAAGGGACCAGGTGACTTCTGGCATGGTGAATTTCAGCTGCATAACCAAGGCTTAACACTGTGACCACGGCCCTCCCTCAGGTAGGGATGACTGCAAAGGCCAAGCCAACAAGTTGGAAAGGATTGTTTTCCTTTCTCATTGCTACTGTCTGGTTTTCCAGCTTCTTTTTATGCATGCTACTTGGGAAGGGATGTATGCTACCATCATGACACAAGCCTGTGTTTTTCTCTCCCTTCTAAAATGCTGGATGTACCTAGTCAGAGAACAGCTCCATGCAGAACCTACAGGGAGGTGTGGAGACCCTGGGGCCTTTTCTGCCTATTGCTCTTCAGGTTGCTCAAAAGTTTCGGTCCTGCCTTCAGACAGTGAACAGCAAGGCTCAGGGCTAGAAACAGTGGTGGTACATAATACCTATGCAATATCTCTCCCCTCACAAGGCAGGGACCAATCAACTACACCCAAACCCCATCAGACCCCTGGGAAATTAGTTCTAGTATTGGTTTGCCACAAACCCTGCCCCAAATACAGAAGGAGGACCTTGTATCAGGCCAATCTGAAGGAGTTGTACTGACACACACATATCTGCTGTGGTATTCTTGCACCGTTCTTTCAGGTGCTTCCTTGCCATGGGAGGGGGTGTCCCCAAGCCGTCATTCACATGTACCTGCAGGACTGCTTCCCAACAACAGTTTATATTCAGTTTTCCCCAGACAAGAGCTACTCTGACATCTTCACACACACACACACACAGAGGGATCTTTCTGAATGCCATGTGCATAATCTTTTGCTCTCCTGCTCCCAGGCAGACAAGGACTCAGCCTGCCCAGGCATGTGCCGCACCACACCTTGTCCCCATGGTCTGCCCAGAGTCCATCCCCATTTCCTGCACCTTCCACTGTGCCAACACCAGCCATGTCTGGAGGACCAGAGCAACTGCTCTGGTGCAACAAGGGTACATGAACCATTTACCTCCTAGGCAGTCCTCTCTGCTGTGCTCCAGCACAAGTGGCACAGTGCTCTTGCCCCTGCTTCTTAAGCAGTGCTCAGAGGTACAGGGTGGGCTATAGATTTTTGCCTCTCTCTGACTTTTGGGCTCAGCAGCAGTACCTGGTACTTGTCAGGCCTCACTGTGTGCGGGGCTGCACAGGCAGCTGGCTTGCTGCTGTGCTCCTTTGCTTCCTCTGCCATCCCTGATGCAATAAAACTTCCTCCAAGGGCCAAGGGGGTGGAAGGGAGCAGAGGGAGAAGGCAGGCTCTGTGGGACACTGGGCTGGGAATTGCTCCAGGGTGCTGGTGACAAGCATGAAGGCAGCTGGTCTGCTCTGCAAGAGCAAGGCAGTCGGGAGCAGGGGGCGTGGGCTGGGAGGTGTCACTTGCATGACCTGGGGCCGGGGCCATCACCGGGTCGGGGGGCAAACCGCCCTGGCTGGCTCCCGTCGGACTCCCCGGGAGCAGGGGTGCAGCTCAGACACCGCTCCCAGCGCCCGGCTGAACATTGTCCTCGGGGACCCGGCACGTCTCCCCGGGATGTCTCTTAGCCATCCTCCCGGCAAGCTAGCCCCGTGGGACACCCAGAGAAGCCCTGTCCCGCCGCTGCCGCTCCCGGCCCCCTCCCCGACGGCATGGCCCAGTCCGGCCCTGCTTGCCTGGTCCAGGGCTCCGAGGTGATGCTGGCCCCGGGTAGTGAGTGTTTTCTGGGCTGAGGGACGTGGCCTACACCAGCCCGAGCCGCAGCCCCGGCCGTGCACGTCACCCCTGTCCTGGGAAGAGCCTGCGATGTCCTGGCTGCCTGGGGGTAGCAGGGAGCTCCAGAAAATACCAAGAGCGTGCTTGGACTGCATCAAAGGTACTTATTTTGATTGTCCCTTGGCTATAACTTTCATCATTCGCCTTTGTTTTATAGCTGCTCAAGTTTACTTGCAGAATTAAGACAGATTTTGGGGGGGAGGGGGAGGAAGGGGGTAGGAAGCCTTTGTTCTCCGGAGTGTGCTTGTCTTACTTTTGCATCATGTGGCCTGAGCGGCACACACACACATCCCCCCCGCCCCGACCGTATTTACTCTATCTCGAGTGAGTCCTTTGAAGGAGAGGGCAGAGTCGTCGTTAACCCCCTGCGTGCCTGCTGGGCCCTCCGCCGGCAGAGCCCGCCTGTGGCGGGGAGGCAGCCGGTCCTGAATCCCAGAGCCGCGGGTGTCGCTTTGACGGACGGCATCAGTCGAGTGTTTGTGCCCCCCCAAAAGCCCACAGCGGCCATCCCGTGGCCAGTCTCCGCGCCAGCCACTCGCACGGGGAGCCAGCGGCGGTGGGCCTCTCGGAGAGAGCCCGGGGATACCCCCTTGATCACTAGCAGACTGGGCTGCTTACACGAGGTTGGAGATGCCTACAAACTCGAAACAGCTGCTGGGTTTTGCTCTGGCCTGCCTGCTAAAATACGCCGATCTCCTTTTAATCTGTTTCATATTCACAAATTAAGCACTTAGCCTAGGTAATAAATCATGAGGCAGTTTACGAGGCTAGCAGGAGACAAACAAGTGGAAAGGGAAAACAATCGCCTAAAAGTAGATTCAGTATAACTGCAAATATAACTCGGAAATGTAACAAATGTAACTCGGAAAACATAGCCCGCTCTCCCCGGGGCGGCGGCAGCACCCCGCGGCCCCGGCAGAGCCCCGCCGCGGGCGGGGGGCCCGCACCGGGACCAGCCGAGCCCGCACTTGTCGGCGCAGCTGGGCTCCAGTAGCACCCCGGGCTCCCGCCTTTGTCTCCCCGGGTCCCGGCCGCCCGCACCGGCTCCACCTGGGAGAGACTCCCGCGGCAGCTGGCCTGGAAATAATGACTCGAGCAGGAGATAACCTCATCTTGCACACACGCACACCGGCTCGGCTCCGGCTGGGGAGGGGGTGGGGGGGGCAAGGAAAGTGAAGATGGAAAAAAATAAAGTGCGGGCTCGCCTCACGCCGAGCCGCTCGCAGGCGCCCGCGAAGGATGTGGCACTCCCCGGTGTCCCCGGGGAAGGCAGCCCCGAGAGGTGCCGGGGGCTCCGGAGCGCACGCGCCTGGCCGCCGGGGAGGGGAGCAGCTGCAAAGTAGCGCCTTGGCTACCGGAGTTGTCCCCTGGTCCTCTTTCCGGGATGGCCGGTGGAGGGGGGCACCGCGGCTGGCGAGGGACACACGCCCCCCCAGCTCCCGCCACCGGTGGGGGCACCGTCACTCTCACCACCCACGGGAGCCACGAGCAGAACAGGGCTCCAGAGAGCAGGTCCCAGCCCGAGTCCCTCGGCTCCTGCGGCGGGAAAGGGGAACCGGGAGAAGGGCGAGCCTGCAGAAGTGCCGGCCGGGCGCTGGCAGCGAGGGGCTGGGGCGCTGCTGCCCGCGGCGGCAACCCGGGACTCCCCGGCGCTTTGCCCAGAGGCTCTTCCCGGGAGAGCCGCCAGCCACTCCAGGGCACGAAGCGGAAGGCTCCAGGGCACGAAGCCGAAGGCCCCAAGACAAAAGATCCGACGCTAAGACCCCTCCTGGCAAAGTCGCAGCCTGCCGAAAGTATTTCACCAGAGAGTTTTCCCCCTCCCCCGGCGGTGCTCCGCGCCGGGCCGGTGGTGCCGAGCCGTGGCAGCGGGGCCGCAGCGGGTTGCGGGAGGGGGAGCGAGCAGGGGAGGGCGGCAGGGCTGCTGCGTGGGGGGACGGTTGGAAACATCCCCCGGGAGAGGTGAGGGGGGAGTGGAGCGGTGATTTAAAGGAACTCCCGCGAAAGGGAGCGACACAGACCTGCGGCCGTCCGCCGAATCCGATCTGCCGAGCTGTGGGTACGAAGAGGCGCTGTCAGGGGCTATTTATCTCTCGCCGGAGCGGCGGCTCCGGTCCCCGCATCGCCCGCCGGTAACAATGGCAGCGGCCGGCGGCTTTTCACGCGCCTGGGCGGCGGAATGGATGGCGGAAGGTGCCGCCGCGCTCCGCTCACACGGGCTCGTTCATGCATCCCTCTTGGCCAGAGCCTCTCGCTACTGCCGCTCCGCCGAGAGCTCTGGCCCGCTCCCCCCCCCCCCCCCCCCCCCCCCCCCCCC